>CM045731.1:71006416-71108916 GCA_024760905.1 Plotosus lineatus
CAGAGTCACGCTGTTATCGGAAACTAATCCATGACAGAGTAATGTGTCCCATCAGAGTGATTGGTTCCACTGTTCAGTTTTAATAACCTGAGTTAGAGGTGTGATTTTAAAAGGAAATCAGACACTGTGTGAACAACACTAATGATGATGGACAGGTACCTTGTTTCTTCTCACAGCTGACTGCGCAACCCAGAACCAGCTGCAACAGCCGACCCAGCTCTGTCACGTCCCCCATCTCCCCAATGAGAGAGACATCTGGAACATGCTCATCCGATACCTGCTGCCCCAAAACCTGAGCAAGAGAGACGGATGATATTCGGGGGTTTGGTTTGGAGGGTGTAAAAGTTGGTATCATTTACCCGGCTTGCCAATGAAAATATATAAACACTGATGTTCCTTACTGTACTCACATCATGGTAATATTCCAGCATGCTCTGCAAAATCTTCTTTAGGTTACTGACCTGAAACACACAGACACACACATTGATAGTTATATAGTAGGCCCTCGTTATTCGCAGGGGTTCAGTTCCGGTCCCTCCCTCGAATGAAGATAATCCATGAGTTCTGTACCTAGAAGTAAAACCCTATGTATCATATTACATGCGCGAATGATCAACCGGAAGTATTATATGCGCTAAAATATGCTTCTTAAACACATTCTATAGACAGTCTTACTCATTAATACAGAATTAATGAGTTATGATTAAGAAAAACTTTTTAATTTTTACTGTGATATTTATTGATTAAATATAAACATTATACAGCATATATATATATATATATATAAAAATATAAAGAACACTAACTGAGTATAATCGGTTCCATTAAACATTACAGCACTGTAGTTTTCAGAAATGCCCACTAGGGGAGGTATTGCATTATACTGTATTTACTTTGCATTGCATTATATCAGGGGTTGGGGCGGCATGGTGGTGTCGTGGTTAGCACGTCCACCTCACAGCAAGGCTGGGGTTCGATTCCAGGTCTGGGCGTTTCTGTGCGGAGTTTGCATGTTCTCCCCGTGCTCACATGGGTTTCCTCTGTGTACTCCAGGTTCCTCCCACGGTCCAAAAGCATGCACAGTAGGCTAATTGGCTGTTCTAAATTGCCCATAGGTTCGCATCATGCAGAAGGCAATGGCAAACCACTGCAATATCCTTGCTAAAAAAACCTCTATGAAGATGATGATCTCAAGGCATTATCCTTCATGGCAGGTCGCCAAGAGTCGCCCTACAACTCGGAAGATACCAGACCAGACCATATCGGGGTCGGCAACCAGCGGCTCAACTGCAAAAAGAAAACGCTGCTTATTTACTCATATCGGAAGCACTTCGGGCTTCCAGGGGTCGTTAAACCAGCTTTCACATTAATGATGGTAGAATCTGCCTAAGGCAGAATCCTGCAACGGTCGGGTACCCAAAGGTACCCAGTGGATACTCTTTCAAAAATGCTCTTTTATGATTGAAAATCAAATAGATGAAAATTAACAGTCACGGGTGTGGGCAGATATTCATTTGGTGTGGGCGGGGTGATTTTGTGGACATGCCTATCGTTATATTTATCAGCTACATTGAGAGTCTCAGTGTTTTTGATCTGTTTTGTTGGTGGATTTCCAAATTCTTGTGCTCATGGCAAGGAGTGCTCTCACCATCAGCAGAGCAGCGAGCGAGAGATTTTTTCCACCACCGGGGTTTACAATCCAGAAACGGAAATCATAGCTGAAGTAAGATGCAGTGGATGATATTTGTTTATACACAACAATCTCCAAATTAAATAACTCTCCTCCCAGTGACAAAATGAAAGACTGGGTGTGGTTCAGTCTCCACTCTGAGAATGGGTCGGTCAGTGCAGCATTAAACAGTAATATTATTTAAAAGAATGTTGAGCAGGCACCTTCTTAAAATAAGTCTTCATATACTTTTCGGTGTTGCTGTTGTTTTTGTAAATTAAAACTATGACAAAACAACATTAATATAATGAATAAAGAAAAGAAAGGGCATGGTGGTGAGGTAGGCGACCCAATCCGTTAACACATCTGGCTGCACCCCATCCCACGCTTCATGGGATAGATATTCTTTTTCTTTATAAAAATACAAGAAGGACTCGAACACATTCGTTCATTTTCTGAACTACTTAATCCTCTTCAGGTCGCGGGGAGGCTGGCGATTGTTTTTTTTTTTTTATCTAAATGATTTTGTCGCAAGCAGAATTGTAATTTAATTGTCTCTGCAGTCATTTTAAATCAATGTAACACGTTGTTTTATATTAACATGAAGGAAAAAGGGGAAAACATTATATGCAGTGTTATTTGATTTTAAATGTCAAAAAAGGATTTGTGACTCCCAGTGTTTTCTTTCATGTGGAAAACGGGTCCAAATGGCTCTTTGAATGGCAAAGATTGCCGACCCCTGAACTAGAAGTATCCAGAATACTAAGGCAGGTTCCATTCTGATGATGACCTTGTTTCATACAACATTCACCTTCTTAGCACTCCTGCAGCAAAACATTTTTCTTCCTGAATCATATCAAGCAGTTCTACTTTTTCATGCAGGGTCATTACCTTTTTTTTGGCATTTACCTTCTCAGGTGCACAGCGTTTGGGTGGCATGATGGAGCTTAACTGTAACTAAACACACACACACTAAAAAAAAGCACAGGCACAAAGTGTGCGCGAATGAGGAAAAAGGGGCGTTACATCATCTCAACCAATCAGCAGGAGGGAGAACAGCCATTGGATGAATTTGAATCACGTGACAGTTGCTCGGCAAGCCGCGAGTATGCAAAGCTGCGAGTGCAAAACCGCGAATAGTCAAGGGCCTACTGTATTATAAATACGTACTGTAGTTTATCTTATATATGTACCTGCACCAGGGCACCGTGTGTGATCTACACAGTTGTATTTAGAGAACTAGTCGTGGTTGTGAATGTAAATACCTTAATCCTCCAGTTATCTCCCGAGTCATTCTTTATTCTCCCGAGCCACGTGTCGTTAAACCACACCGGGTCTCTGCAGCACAGACACAACACAGACGGGTGAACAGAAACAAAAGCTCACTCTAAAATCTCCGGCTAAAACCTCGGACTTGTGTTTATAAACAAAGCCCTGTTCACATCAGGTCACATGTTCATCGTTTTGGAGTGTTATACGATCAGAGTGGATTTCAGAGGGTTAAAATGTACAAAAAAGAGAAACTCTACTAAATGCAAGCATACCAATTCCATCTATATAAATTATTATTACTTTATTATTACTATTATTTCTTGCTTGGACGCTGGGTGATACAACTTTCAAATAAACATTAGCATACAGACACCAGGGGGCGCTCACCGTTAACATGCTCTGCAGCCCCCTTGAGCTCCACAGACCTGATGTTTATTAAATCAGTTCTGGATAACATGCTACATTATACAGACTCACATCGATGTGGTCATGGGGGGTGTGCGTGTGTGTGCATGTGTGTGTGTGTGTGTGTATGTGTGTGTGTGTCACAACCGGTTAATTTCTGAAGGAAAGTTAATATTTCGGCTAAATCACGATACAGGTGAGGCTCCCGAGTGGCACATCGACAGAATGCGCGACCACTAACCCGAAGATCACAAGTTTGGATCTGGTTTAATGCCACAGCCGTCCGTAGCGTTGAGTTCATGGTAGCTAACTGGCTGAGCTCTCATGGGAGGGGGCGTCATACGTTCACTTCCCTGTCTCTCACAGCGATCGCCAGCCAATCATGGCTGTCTGTGAGATCCTTCACACGAAGGGGCGCGTACCTGCTTTTGTCCCACTCTGGTTGGTAGTGGTTGTATGAAAGGCAATACCTGTGGGTGGGAATTGAATACGACTAAAAAAATTAGGGAGAAAAAAAAAAAAAACGATATAAGGTAATATTCATTTTACTAACACAGTGCTTCTCAAATAGTGAATAGTGGGGTGCGCCCCGATGCCAGGGGAGCACATATGACTGTGGGGAACATGCTTTTCTGGAATAGTGTAGGAGAATTAAGTGTAATTGCACCTCCACTCCACTAGTTAGCAGTGGCGCTATGATGTAGCAGTTTTTCGCACAAGCAAACGATATAAAGTGCAGTGAACAACCCCTCAAGAAACAACAGGGAAAAAATTTTAACAGGAACAAAGAGAAAAGTGGAGAGAGACGGAGATATTAAGACATAAATAAGTTTAAATATGGTGCACGCTGGTACGATGTGCCTCTGGGGTGTTTGGGGAAGTTGTACGGGGTGTGTGACTTCTCATCTACACACCCGAGTCATTAATGTTGACTGAATCATTTCAAAGAGCGTTACATGCGGAGGATACAAACACTTCCTATAGATGTTTGGTTAAATGTTGAATAGAGAGTTCGATAAACAGAAAGAACCTTCATCACTCTCTTACATTCCATGCAGGACATGAGCTATCGCGACCCCGCTGGTGAGGTCTTGTTTGCTCGTACATGAAGGCACCTGGAACGTCCGCAGCTGGGGGGGGCAAGAGATCAGAAATGTTAACATTAATAAGTGCATCTCTCATCATGATATCTTAATTAAGGTGGGTGTAATGATCAGGGCATGGGTGAGTCAGTGCATAAGTAGGTGTGATCAGGGTGTAGGTAGGTTTGGTAATTGGGACACAGGTGGGTGTGATGGTCAGAACATAACGCCTGTTGTTAAATATTGTTTTATGCTGTTTTAATTTTTATAACACTACTGTTTAATTTTTTATATTTTAAATTTTCTTTAAAACACTTTGCGTTGCATTTTGAATGCATGAAAAATACTGCAGAAACTTTAGTTTATGAGCCGTGACGTGCCCATTAAAACCGGAAGTTCCCATTTGCACCTGTTCCACGACGGACTGTTTACGAAAGCTGCTGAAGCTACAGAGACCACTTTTTACTCGTTTATCTCCTCTAAATACACCAGAAAACGGCTCAGAAAACACTTTACCCACGGAGTATTTAAACCTCTGTGTTTGAGCCAGAAACAGTTTAAAACACAGTATAAAGTCTATGCTAACTAAGGGAAGCTCGGCTAGCATGCTAATGTGTCCCAGCTAACAGGTAGCCAAAAGAAAGCAGGGAGTGAAGTTCACCAATACGAGAAGAAGACAGTTGATGGATCTGAGGTGAATAGTTTGGTAACTCACCCAACTGAGTAAAGAGTCACACAGCTCGGCTTTATCCAGGCTCATGACGGCGGAGAGAAACCCAGAGAGAGAGTTTTAAATTGTTGTTGCTGAGAGACACTCACACACGCAGTGGGTCGACGACCTCGTCAATATTTCTGCGCATGCGCGCCTCCCCCTCCTCCTATTTTTTTTAAAACCCTTTCCCATGCGGACTTCCGTAACTCACACGTTGCTATAGCGACGTGTTTACTGACGTTATTAATACTGTTGCTAACGCACTTGTTTTGCATTGGGTTGTTAAGAGAATCCAAGAATACGACCTTATAAGTTTTATGTTCAATTGTCAAGTGAAAAAAGGATAAAAACTTTAATAAAAACATAACAACATTCACAAAGTCTCAGGAAAAAAGTAGAAAAACTACCTACATATATAATATTGATTTCTTCTTCCTCCTCTTTTTAAAATAAATAAACCTGTTGTAGGAAAAAGCCACTAATATAGGAAACATTTCTTATTTACATCACACAGAAATGACCTGTTAGAATTACTGAACGTTAACGTTTTATATTCGTTATCACTATTGTCATCTTCCTCATCAACATTATCTTCATCATCACTGTCGTCGTCGTCAGACTGTCAGGCTCGTCATCGCCTTTGTCATTCTTGTCATTTCGTCTGTTGTCTTTATCTCTGTAATCTTCATCATTGCCATTGTCATCTTCATTTCTGTTAGTTTCGTGATCACCGTTGCTGCCTTCATCATCGTCACTGTCATCTTCATCATCACTGTCATCATCCTCAGAATCGCCACTGGCATCGCCATACTTGTCATTGTCATCTTCATCATCATTTTCATGTTCATCACTGTCATCTTTCTTGGTGTTATCGTCACTGCCTTTATCTTCAATTTAATCATTGTTACTGTCTTTATCAATATCACTGTTATCACTTACATTATTATTACTGTCAACATCATAATAATAATCATTATCATCATCATGGACTGCACGACAGCTCAGTGATTAGCACGTCTGCCTCGCAGCAAGAAGGCCTGGTTTGCACAGGCGTTTCTGTCTAGATTTTGCATGATCTCCCTGTGTTCCCAGGTTTCCTCTGGGTAGTCTGGTTTTCTCCCACAGTACAAAAACAGGCACAGGCTCATTGGCTGTTCCAAATAACCACGAGGTGTGTGTGTGTGTGTGTGTATGTGTGTGTTTTGGCAAGACCTTCAATAGACTTTCGAGCTATTCAGTGTACCCCTCTTTTGCCCGGAGTCTGCTGAGATAGGCTCCAGCCTCTCCACAACCCTGATTAGGATGAAAAGTTGGATCCCATCACTCGTTTATTCTGAAGTATAATTCAGATTCTCGGTAACCTGTGTATTTTTGAGTATGAATTCACGTGATACTTCGAGCTCTTATATTACTACTTTATTTTTATCAATAATAACAACTTTTTTAAAAATATGCTTTTTGATTTTTTAAATGTACATAAATATAACCACTAGATGTCACTGTTTCACAAAATATTCGATTTTAAAATTATTTTGTTTGTTTGTTTGCTTGTTTTTAATTGTGTCCCGCCTTCAAATCACAGATTCTTTGATTTCCAGATTAGATCAGTAGAAGATAAGCTGGTGTTCGGTGTCTGAGTGAATAAAAAGATTAAATATTATTGTCGGGGTGTAACAGATCACAGTGTTTTAGATTAAAGAAAAGAAAGAACATGATTACACTGCACATAGCCAAGGTCGTCTATCATCTCAATCACACATCAGTTGGCTCTTTGTACCTTTTCATCACTTTTGGGTCTTTTGTCTTTTGTCTGTTGTGAAAAATGAACGAGGGAGCATCTTCTTTTTCAGCTTACAGTCAGTCATGTTATGTAAGAATTAAAGACATTTTAATGAGGCCTGCATTCAGGTTGAAGAGATTAATTAAACGTTTTAAAGTCTATTAAAATAATAGACTAGTCCATCGCAGGTTACCTTCCCAGTATCTTTTTTACTGGTACTCATTTATACTGCTGGGTGAACAGAGGCACACTTGTGGTTGAGACCTTGCCCAGGGGTCTTAGCACAGTGATGGTCTCAGTGGGATTCGAACTCACAACCTCCCGATCATGAGCGCAGCACCCTAACCACTACACCACCGGCCCCACCCTGGCTCATCACTACAGACCTTATCCTTGTTTCTCTGGTGGGAAGTGAGTAGCCGTTCAACTTGTGATTAGGACTCTAGTCCATAACAGGTTACCATCCCAGTACTTTCTGGTACCCAAAAGTCTTAGCATGGTGGGAGTCTGACAAGACTCCATTTAGGAAAGTTTAAGAATATTTATTCTGTTTGTTGAAGCCAAGGTGTATGAACAAAACTCATTTCTTTGTTCAGTTGACTTTTATCAGAATCATTTTGAGAATAAGACCCAGCAGGCAGTTGTATGTGGGCCCCATAAGAGTAGTAAGTGGGCTGGAAAATGGGCCCATATGGGACTGTGATACCAGTAGTCTCCATTGTGACCCCATTTCAACTGCCCACATGTTTATATAGAACTGACCTGGGTTATGTGCCTGGGCATTGGATCAAAATGGGCATCTTAACTGGGGCACACTTGGGTCAGTTATGTGTGTCTCACTTGGCAAGTCAAGATGGGGCCTTTATCTGGGTCCGAGTTGGGTGACTAATAGGAAAATAAGTTCCACGGGCCACTGTGGTGCCTGTGGACAATTTCAAATGGCAACTATTTTCCAGCAAACTTACTACCAACATGTAGCCCACATACACGTGTTGGCTGACAAAAATAACGTAATCATGGTTGCAAAATCCCAGACTGCACTGAGAGAGCCAAGGCTTCAGCGGAGGAATTAATCACCACAGAATAGTGATGAAATGAATGGATGATTAATACAGTATAGTAGAGGTTCATTCATTAAATCACCAAACCGCTTACTCCGACAACGGTTGTAGGAAGGCTTGAGCCCTCCTCTGACACTCACATCTAGGAGCAATCTGGAACAGCCCATTAGGATCCACACAAGCCTTGGGAGAACTTGAATACAGAAACATCTCCTCCAAGCCAAGGGACCTGAACCCAGGACCATTTCATGTGAGGTGGACATGCTTAGTCACTACAGCACCTTACCACCCATCTGGTCATTAATGTCTGTGATTTAATAAACAGACTCTTTAAAGCCCATGAGGACCACCGTGCCGTGTGCTTTATCCTCATTTTGTAGATCTTTTTAGATTTTTTAGACTTTCTAGAGGTTTGTGCTCACTCCTGTCCACATCTGTGTACATTTCTATAAAGAGCTTTCAACACTAAACTGTCCTCAGGAACCGGGACAAAAAAACAAATCTCTGCACTGTATATGACATCACAATACACCCGTTGTGGCACACACCTTTACCGTCAGTCTGACTTCCTGTCCCTCCCATCCGGCTGCACTCGCACCTGAACTTATTGCCATATTTGTCCATGAGCTTTGCTCTTTATTTGTTGTGCTTTTCCTCTCTGTCTCTTTCTGTTTGTACACTCCCGTCTTTTATTTGAAAATAACTACATATGTCAGCATCTCTTCTCCTTCTCTGTGGATTTTATTTCAGCACATGGATTTTATTAGTGCACATGTATCATTTATTTTTCTTTGCTTCCCCTTCCCATTGAACTTGGGTCTAAAGTCCTAAAATAAACATGGATAAACCAGTGCAAGCAAATTCATTTTCATCCCAAGATAAAAAAAAAAAAAAAAAAAAATAATAATAATAATAATAATAATCTCAGTTTGTTGTTGGTCCATTTCACATTAAATACTAGTTTTTTTTTTTTAATCTGGAACGTGAAATAAAATGATTAAATATGATTAAAATCAATTCTGTAATATAGATGATGACATCACCGCCTCTCTGAGAGGTCAGTAGATTTTGAGGTCAGTAGATTGTAAATCAGAATCAGAATCAGAAGACCTTATTGATCCTGGAGGAAATTGTGTGCACACATTTGCTACATACAAGTAGAGTGAGGTAAAGTCTCCATAAGGAAAATTTACTAAAAAGATACAAATGTGTGTGTATGTATATATGTGTGTGTATATATATATATATATGTCTGTGTGTGTGTGTGTGTGCGCGCGCTTGTGTGTGTGTGTGTGTGTGTGTGTGTGTGTATACACACACACACACACACACACACACACACACACACACACACACACATGTAAGAAGTAAGTTACTAATATCTATATAAAGGCATACAGAATAAATCCTGTGAGTGAGTCTTCTTCTTTTCCTTTCTGCTGTTCCCTTTCAGCGGTTGCCACAGTGAATCATCTGCTTCCATCTTCATGGAAGTCATATTAATGATTGGCATGTTTGATTTGGCATAGGTTTTTATGTCGGATGCCCTTCCTGACACAACCCTTTTTAGCAAGGGACAAAAACACGCTGAGAGCTATGCAGCTCCTCTTGACTAAAGTCAGTAATGGTTCTTTTACATGAACCTCTCACCACAGACAGTGAGAGACATGGCAGGCCTTTGATAACCCAGTTATCTGCACTGGGTGGGACAATGACAACCTGGTGGAGAGTGGGACTCAAACCCCCAACCCGAGGATCAGCAATCCAGCATTAAGCACAAGTTTTAATTCCCCATCTACACCTCTGAACCTCACTGTGGGGTTTACTGTTTCTACAGCAACGGCTCATTCACAGGGACTTGTACAGCAGATGTTTTACAAAGACAGGATTTTAGTTATCCAGGGCAGTGGTGGCCTGATGGTAAGGTGCTGGATCACTGATCCCAAGGTTAGAGGTTCGGAGTCAGCTGAGATGGGCATCAGCCTCCCGGTGACCCTAATTAGGATTAAGCAGTTCAGAAAATGAATGAATGAATGAATGAATGAAAAGGTTTTAAACTTGAGGTGCACTCAGTGTGTGTAAGGAGCCTCCACCACGCAGCATGGATAATGTAGCAAATAGGCCCTATATGGGTTCTGGTTTTAATGACTTACCATATGTACTATAGTATAAAATTAAAATGATCAAATAGGAGAAAATAAAATTTTGTGTTTAAAGATTTACGAGATGGATTGGGATTGACCTTTCAAGGTCACTGCTAGTCAAAGGTAATTGTCTCATTTAAAAGTCAATGCATGGTTTATTATTAGTGTCCCATAGCAACCGCGTGTTTATCGGCACTAATTTCTTGACCTCACTTTTGAACCAGGTACGCATTTCAAACTGAACTCATGTGTAGGACTTAAATGGAGTAGTTCCCACACTAAGTTGGATGAAAATCCATGTTGGCAGGATTTTGTTCAAAGTCAAACATTTACAATACTGTCATCAAAACAGTGTTTAGGGGCATCATCGTTAATATGGTAAACAGTCACTCATTTTCTGAGCCGCTTAATTCTAGTTAGGTTCATAAGGAGGCTGGTGCCCATCTCAGCCAACTCTGAAAAAAGGCAAGGAACATTTTGATCATCTCGCCAGTTCACCACAGGAACAATACACACACACACACACACACACACACACACACACACACACACACACACACACACACTTACAATTTGGAGTCAATTGTGAATAGCTTTGGACTGTGGGAGAAAAATTAAGTACCCGTAGGAAACCTATATAAACATTTAGTAAAAATACAAACTTCATACAAAAACATTCTCACTAAGCCCAGGACTTGAATCTAGTACCTTCTTTCTGGGAGGTGGACGTGCTAAACACTATGATACTATGTCACTACTTTTATAAATAATGTTCCATTTAACCAGCAACTAATAGGTGGTTTATAGTGCTCTATAAACCCCTCCCGAAAAAACATGGTCCAATCATTCATCAGCTAGGGGTAATACTAATCCGTCCATCCATTCTTCAAGATCCCCACATCTCCATCATGACTCATCCACTTCTCAGCAGAAAACTAAAACAGCTCCATCAGCGCATAATGGCGGTTCTAGTACTTTACTCAAACTAAAGGTACAAAAAGCATCATTTGCCCCCAGCAGGATTTATGGTGCCTCATTATAATGGCTGTAAACTGCTTCACCCACATCTACGTACAGCCTGACGTTTTAAATCTCCATCTACTACATTCACCTCGCCTTCATTCAACAGTTGGTAAAATGCCCCTTTAGCTCATCACTAGGGGTTTATACAGCTTGGCTGACCTCTACAGCAGGAGGCTTTAACGCTCCATTGACTACATTCACCCTACCACCGCTCAGCAGGAGTTATAATGCACTCTCTATCCATCCTTCATTCACAGTAGCATGCCTGTGAGGCCACTTGTTGGGGTGGCTGAAGATGGAAGACTTACTCACTCGCTGAGGATCTGTGACTAATACCTTTCAGAGGAAGCGAGGATGGGGATTTTTGTTGAAGAAGGAACAGCTCGCTTATTTTTGGCACTGCACCTTTACTGATCTTTACTTCCCCTTTTAAATCAATATTTTTTTAAAAACTCATCTGTCATGCATTACTTGCCTTCCATCTTTCCAAATCTGGTTATTATTTTGATTTTGTTTCATTTTGTAAACAGATATATACTTTATTATGGTCGCAGGGAAGATGAAGCCCATCCCAGCCGACTTTGAGTGAAGGAGAGGGTACAGCTCACTGCACCATTGCGGGGACAGCACACAGACGACCATTCACACTCACACCTACGGACAGCTGACAATAACCAATTAGCATAATGTGCATGTCTCTGGACTAATAAGGAAGGAAACCAGAGAACCCAGAGGAACCCCCCGACTCATTCAGTAACAAATTCCACACAGAACCACCATCGCTGAGCACAGGGCTCGAAACCAGGAGTTTCTTGCTGTGACACTTACGTGCACACCACTACAATGTTATAATAGCATTAGCATTTAAATTACTTAAAGCCAACTGATCTTATTCATTATGTGGACAATGACACTGAATTCGATTGGTTCATTATAAGTCAGCTTTGGCAAATATTATGTACCCCCATTTCACTGGAGCGCGGAATGCAATGATCATGGCGGAAAGGCGCGGAACGCACTCTACAGAGGAGCTTCGGCATTTTTACACGGAAAATGGGTCAAAAAGCTATGAAAAATTGCACCTTCGAAACACCATGGGAACGATCACGGAATGTGCGGAAAGGACACAAAAAGACTGCGATACAATGTCGGAATACATGCGTAAAAGCGGTCGGATCACCTTCGGAAACGTTCACTGAAAGGATGGAACGTTTGCGGAACGACCGCGACACTACTCATTTTTATAAGGAAGACCCATGGAATGATGGCAGAACAGGCGGAATGAAGGTGGAACGTTCACGTTCAACATGGAATGACCAAGGAATGACTGAGGAATAGCCGGCGTGACCACGTTTCAATGCGGAAAAATCAGCAAAGATCCAAGGGTTTGCTCCTGATTCCGCCTATAAATACGCAGATTCCACCATGGAAGGCCATTCTACCAATCGACCCAGTACTGGAAACACCAAGAAGCTCTCCAAAAACGGACAAGCATAGAGAAATCTCTGACATAGAACTGCTCCATGTGCTGCTGTTGCTTCACCAATACACCAAGGTGAAGATGCATTGAGACGACAACAAGGACCAGATGTAGTCAGACTTATGGTTGAAGCTGCTGTCTGTCTTCAAAACATCACAAAGATGCGATACACTGTCACCCAGGATGCAGCTTTGGACCTAGAAGATGAAGAATACAACATTATTCCAGTACAATGGCGTTAAACTGCAAAAATGCATGACCTGGAACATGTGGTGGATCCCAACAGAGACACTGCAGAGGCCAAGAGACAGAGAGACTACCTGAAGCTCTACTTGAACAGTGAGGTTGGAAAAGTCTCTTGGCAGCCGTATGCCAACAGCCAGAAGAAGTTGTGACAATGGACAATGGGTCTTTTTTTTTAAATCGAACTACAATATAATATGCAGTTTTCTGTTGTTCTTGATGTAATTGTGTGTTGTTCTTGACTCTTTTCTGTATTAAATAAAAAAAAAACATTTAATAGCAATATTCAATATGTTTGTAATTTACAATCTGTTTATAATGTACAACATGTTTATAACTTTTAATAAATTTCAAAATGTTACATGTGTTTATAATTTACAAGATGTTCAAAAGTACTCTATGTTTGTAATTTGTTAATTTATGTATAATATACAAAAATTTGTAAAACTATATATAAATAATTAAAAATATGTTTAATGTACTACATGTTTATTATTTCCAAGATGTTTAGAATGTAATATATGTTTCTAATTTCCAAGATATTTATTAAAGTACTTTATGTTTATATTTTACAAAATCTTATAATGCACAATAAATGTAAAATTAAACTTATGTTTATATGTTTAATATCAATAATGTATATTCAATAAATCTTTCCAGACTAAAAACGGTGAAGACAAGGCCAAACAACAATGATTATAACTTTAAAACTTTATTACAGGAACATAAGAAAAGAAAAAAGCAAAGACTGAACTTTAATACTCGAAAATAAAGAAACATCAAACTTTAAACAAAATTTATTATGCCTGTACAGCGGCTTCATTGGTGAAACTCACCCTCTCGAAGTTGTCAGCCGTCCGAGACACCTTCCTCTGGTGCACCAGCTGTACGGATACTGCGAGAATACGGTCCGCTCTGTTGTTTTGGCTGGATGCTGGAGCTTCAGACCTTCCCGGGGCGGACGTCGATGCTGTGGTGGTAGGCGTTGCGTCAGGGAGACCAGATTCCTCCGCTGTACCTCTACTACTAGTATGTGTGGGCACAGGACGCTGAGGCTGTCAAAGGTCCACTGGTCCTTCGACATATTGATCTTAGCGTGGCCCAACTTCCACCGTTGAAGCTTTCCAGCCTCGTTGGCACGCTGTGGAACCATTGCGTCAGCTCCTCCTCGCTCTTCCCAATGCGCACGGACTGATCAGACCACAGCTTGGCCTTCAGTGCCTTGTTCGTCCGTTATAAAGGCACTCGTTTGCCTGGATGAACTCGACCATAGCCTGCTCGTCATCGTCAGTCAGCTTAATGTAGACACGAGCCTTTTTGATCTCCGCGGCAATATCGACAGAAGCGACATCCAGCTCGTCGTCTACCTTGGCTTCCTGAGACGGCTCTTCAGGTTGGCTTTCCTGCGCTGGTGGCCATGGCCTATTGGTTGATGTCTTCTTCTTCGATTTGGGCATTGTGGTGTCTCTCTTGATAGATGAATGGAAATGAATGGCTCTTTGTCTCGCGCGTCTCTATTTATATTGGAAGTGAGTTACGCAAGTGTTCCGATAGTCTTCCGTGCTTTCCGAGACCATTCCTCAAACGTTCCGCCATCATTCCACAAACGTTACGCTTAAATTCAGCATTGTTTCGCTATTGTTTATGTGTATTCCGCGTCTTCCGAGAGTATTCCGTGGGTTTCCGAAAACGAATGAAAACGTTCCATCAGAAGAAGGAGGAATGTTCGCGGAATGTTCATGGAAGACTTGCGGAATAAAAGGAACGATCACGGAAAGGACGGAACGTTTGCGGAAGGACTTTGGAACGTGAGGGAACACTGTCGGAACATTTTTTTTGTTAATGTGCTTTTGAAGGAGGAATACCTTTGGAATCGTACGGAAGGACACGGAAGATGATGGAATGACTGAGGAACGTTGGAGGATGACTATGGTTTTGCTTCTGCGAGTCTGCCGTGCTCCAGTGAAATGAGGGTATTACAGTTTGCTAAATTAGTCTCATGCTATGCTAGCCTTGAATTTTGTGGCCTGATATATAAACAAACATAGTTATTTAGCTGTAGTTTAGTTGCTAATAGTAGATAGCATGCCCGCCTCACAAAAAAGAAGGTCCTAGGTTTGAATCCTGTTCTCAGCAGGCGTTTCTGTGTGGAGTTTGCATGTGCTGTACTCCCTGTGCCTGTGTGGGTTTCTTCCGTGTACTTCGGTTTCTTTCCACAGTCCAAAGACATGCACAGTAGGCTAATTGACTGTTCCAGATTGTTTGTTGGTCCTGCGATGGCCTGGCAAGCAGGGTGTATCCTGCCTTCGCCCAGAGTTGGATGCGATAGGCTCCAGCCTCTTCACGACTCTAGTAGGAAAGAGCAGTTTAGAAACTGAATGAATGAATGTTCTGTTTTTTTCAAATATGGAGTGGATATGTATTTTTTTCCTGCCACAGACTGCCACCCCGATAAACTCACTCAATCAAACCTGGCTGCCTCGCTGTACAAGGTATTACTACACCCACACCTCATGACTACACTGCGATGTTACCCCATAAATGTATTCACTCAGCGTGCACACATGGGTAAAATTCCACGCTCCTGTAGTCACTACATAAGCACTTGTAACTCTGTTTGTCCATGTATTACACAGTGGAAAAATCTGACAGCTGCCCCGGCACGGTTAAGCCTAGCCCTACCCGGTTCTGTTTAAAAGGGGACGGATCTAATGTGCAGGCCCAGCTCTTTGATTGTCTCTCCATGTCCGTTCATGAAAGGATGTTTGTGGTTTTTGGACAGAAGACTGCATTCCGTCCTGATCTGGGGAATGTGTGCTATGCTGTGTGTGGCCACGCCTGAGAGTGGGCGCGGGAACGTGGCGTGTGTGTGTGTGTGTGTGTGTGTGTGTGTGTGGGGGGGGGTGTAAATGTGTGCATGTGCCTCACAGTTGGAGAGAGAGAGAGAGAGAGAGAGAGAGAGAGAGAGAGAGAGAGAGAGCACAAGGAGTACAAATGAAGTGAAAACCAAGCAGTGTGGAAAACCCCTCGGCAAAGATATAAACTCCAGACATGAGCTAATGCGTGTTACAGGTGTGCACATGGCGTAAGCATGAATGCATGAGGTGCGGCCGAGGGGAATGATCGGCAGCTACACTGTTACCCCACATGTGCGTCAGGATTCATATTCGCCTGGGGCAGAGTTCACACTGATCTCACATCTTTTGTAAACCTAATGTACGAAATCGGTTTGATTTACACACTTAATGAACTCACCGTAGACTTGGTTAGCATGGACTCACTAACAGGTAACCAGAGCAAATGTTACCTCACAGAGACGGACAGTGTAACTGTATATAATAATATTTTTGAAAGGAGTCTCCAGTTTCAGTGCTTGGGGCCATGGTGGCTCAGTGGCTTACTGATCCAAAGGTCAGGGGTTCAAGCCTCAGTACAACTAAGCTACCACTGTTGAGCCCTTGAGCAAGGCCTGTAATTGTCAACTGTATAGAAATGATGTTATTATCACTCTGGATAAGGTTGTCTGCCCACTACCATGGGGCAATGGCAGCTCAGGTTAACTAATCTGAAGGTTGAGGGTCCGAGCTCCACTGTTGGGCCCTTGAGCAAGACCCTTAACCCTCAGTTAAATAATAAATAATAAATAATAATAATAAATGTGAGTCACTATGGGTAAGAGTGTCTGCAAACACCATAACTGTAAATGTGCTTTATCACAAGTAGTAGGCAGGTCTCACACTGGGCACTTCGGACAGAAGTTTATTGCAGTTCCAGGCCGTGTTGGAATGCAGTGACATTTTTTCGATGCTGAGATGACGTTGCCATTGAAAAGAACCGGCTGCTGTAGAACACAACATTTTGAGACTGTTTGAAATTTCACATCGGCTCTCAAAACCATGTATCACTGCCTTCCCACCTCATTGCTCTCGTGTTGCCACTTTTCACAACCTTTCTGAAGTGCGTCCAATACAACCTCATGACAACCTGTTTTTATATACTGTGAGCCGTAATTATCATTAGTCAAATCCTGAAGTATAAAAGGAGCAAAATGTTCCAGGGTTACAGTGGCTCTGCTTCATTACTGCTGCTGTTGTTGTTGTTGTTGTTGTTGTTGTTGTTTTCAACACAGTGTGAGTTGTGATGGTCAAAATTCTTTGATTGGATTTTCAAGATATAATTTCCACCAACTGAAACCGAGTGAGTCAGTTTGTCAGTTTGTATGTGAACAAAATCCGGAACACACCCATGCATGGACTTCCACCAAACGTGGTGGGGACGCTGCCCTACCGGCGTCCCAGGGATGATTTGATTTTAGATTGTCTGGGCCAAAGGTCAAGGTCAGAGCAATGTCACAGACTTTTAGTTATAACTTGGAAGTGAGTGTGGGGTAGTGATGGCCCAGTGGTAGGGTGCTGGATTACTGATCATGAGGTCGGGGGGTTCAAGCCTGACTGTCACCGGGTTGTCAAAGGTCTCTCACTGTCTGTCGTGAGACCTGTATAAAAGAACCATTGCTAACATTGGTAAAGAGTAGGCTGCATTGTTGTCAAGATTTTTCTGCCCTGTGATGGCCTGACCAGCTGTCCAGGGTCGCCTGATATGGGCACAAGCCTCCCGGTGACTAATTAGGATTAATGAGTGCTGATAGACATGTCGATATTGTGGAACACTAATAGGAATCCATATATGGACTTTTAAATGAGACCATTTCCTTTGATCCTTAAACTCCAGCCATCTTGTAAATCTTTAAGCAAGAGAGATTTATTTATTTATTTATTTAATTATTTATTTATTTTGCTAATTTGATCACAACCATGTGGATGGAACATATAGAAAGACCAGCACATGGGTAATTTAAACCAGAACCGCCATTATCTATGCTGAGTGGTAGCAGGAGCTTGAAGTGCCTTTCTGGTTGTCTTTAAATGAAGAGGTGATTTTAAATCAAATCTGGTGCAACCACTCCAGAGAAATTAGTTAAAATATTTAAAATGTAACCATCTTCACAAAAAGTCATTTATTTTGCATAACAAGACATATTTAAAGTGTTGGAAAATATTTTGCTAGCAGATTAAGACACATTACAGATTAACGAAAGTGTTTTACAGATAAAAAAAAAAACATGTGGGTTGTTATTTATACAGTATTTCAAATCTTGGTTCCTCTAAGAATGAACTTATCTGACACGCCCCCTTTACATTCATTAGTAGCTCGCTGCTGTTGTATTATTGAATGCTGGTACATGATGTAAGATGTTGTGCAGTGCAACAGTGTAATGTTAACGATGTTGCTTTGCGTGAAACTTTTAGTTTATCTAGATTTCCAATGTTTTATAAAAACGATTGACTTGGAGAGTCAGGTCACTTTAAAAAAATCCCGTCGCTGTGCACACCATTAGTACTGAAAGATATGCAGAGGTGTCCAGATGTATGGTGTGAGATGTATGGCCTGGGTTACCCATCAGACAGGACACATGGGCTGGTCATTAAAATGTTTATAGTGTGCTTTTGCATGGAAATGGTGTGTGTGTGTGTGTGTGTGTGTGTGTGTGTGTGTGTGTGTGTGTGTGTGTGTGTGTGTGTGTGTGTGTGTGTGTGTGTGTGCGTGCGTGTGGCTGTGTGTAATCAAGCACGAACATGGCAAGTGCCTTCTCTCAGAAGAAGGGATGTGACTCCTAAAAGAAAAACAAACACTTGTCTGGTTTTGGGATCTCTAAAGTTTATCTAAAGTAGCAGAAGGCGAGATGAGAGCGCGCGCAGCATGACTAACACAGGCCTATACAGCACACAACCGTAACCACGAAGATGAAAGTAAACACGTTGTATTCATTCAAAGCCCGAACATACCGCAAAACATTACAAGGGCTTTGATACACTAATGACAGCAGCAAGATGAAAATAAACCCGTGAGAATTCACGCACACGCATGCCTTCACCAACACAACCAGCATCCCTGAACACACTCCACTTAAACACACGCAACCATAAAGGTGCACGCTGGGAGACCAAATTAGCCAGCATGACTCAGCTAGCAAAGATATAAGATAAGATAAGATAAGATAAGATCCAGCTTTATTAATCTCACAATGGAGAAATTCACTGTTACAGGCTCTTGAGGTACTATCAGTAGGGGGTGCAAAAATAGATACAAGTACGAACATACACACATACATATATATTATATAAGTAAATAAATAAATAGATACATAAATAGTATAAATTACTAAACAATAAAAGAAAAGAATGGAGCAACTTTATAGATTGGCCTATATTAAAGTGTAATGTATCTGAGGGCAGAGTAGATGGGTTGATATGGTTCACAGTCAGTGGGGTAGATGTGGTTGATTATGAGGCTAGTCATTACATACACACAAACACACACACTGTTATGATGCCCATGTGTCAGGTGTGTGTGAGAGAAAGCACGCAAACCTCGTTACTTTTATTGCCTTTGGCTTTGTGAGCCTGGTGGCAGCAGTGAAACGGCCAATGAGCAACACAATCACACACACACACACACACACACACACACACACACACACACACACACACACACACACACAAACATCCACCCACACTATGGCAGCACATGGCTAGCAGGAGGTGAGTCACTTTTGGCCCACTTGTTCTTCTGTGTGTGTGTGTGTGTGTGTGTGTGTGTGTGTGTGTGTGTGTGTGTGTGTGTGTGTGTGAGAGAGAGCGTGCGTATTTGGATCTTCTCCGAGCAACTCTCCATTTGTCCCTATCGTTATGGCCTTACACCCGCTTCAAGGTACCAGGTGGGCACCGGCACTCCGGCAATGTGATACACCACTATTGTCAAAACCATGATGTAAAATCACACACACACACACACACACACACACACACACACACACACACACACACACACACACACACACAGCACTTGAAGGGCAGAACAAGCAAGACAACTCAATCCCCAGCTCACAAGCTGCTTGAACACACTAGCAAATGTTACAAGAGCTATCTATCTATCTGTCTGTCTCTCTGTCTGTCTGTCTGTCTGTCTGTCTGTCTGTCTGTCCGTCGGTCCGTCCGACCGTCCGTCCGTCTATTTTCCCTGTGACAATATCTGCACAGCTTTTAAAGTATGATTCTTCTGTATCGTGGGTCAGCATGGCACACACACACACACACACACACACACACACACACACACACACACACACACACACACACACACACACACAGCACTTGAAGGGCAGAACAGGCAAGACAACTCAATCCCCAGCTCACAAGCTGCTTGAACACACTAGCAAATTTTACAAGAGCTATCTATCTATCTGTCTGTCTGTCTGTCTGTCTGTCTGTCTGTCTGTCTGTCTGTCTGTCTGTCCGTCGGTCCGTCCGACCGTCCGTCCGTCTATTTTCCCTGTGACAATATCTGCACAGCTTTTAAAGTATGATTCTTCTGTATCGTGGGTCAGCATGGCTATACTCTGTTGACTGAATGTGTAGCTTTTGGCTCTGTGTATGAAATTGAAGGATATACAATATAAGTGAATCTCATCATAAACCATACTGTCGTTACTGATTGGTTCTGCTCCAGCCGTCATGTTCTAAATTTATATTTGTGAGTAGTGAATGTATATAGTATGTGTCAATGTGTGCCTCTGTGTGTGTGTGTGTGTGTGTGTGTGTGTGTGTTTAAGTGTCTACTTGAGTGCCCCTGTTGTGTAGAAATATTTATAATCTCTGAAGCTGAAATATTTAGTTTACGACTTGTGCAATTTATTAATCTATGAATCAGAAGCTAAATTATTTAAACCTGGGTAGTGGTGGCCTAGTGATAAAGGTGCTGGATCACTGATCCTAAGGTTGGGGGTTCAAGCCCCACTCTCCACGGGTTGTTACTGTTCCTCCAGTGCAGCTAACTGGGTTATCAAAGGCCGGCCATGTCTCTCACTGTCTATGGTGTGAGGCATGTAAAATAATCATTGCTAACAAGAGGAGCTGCAAAGCCGTCTGTGTGTTTCCACCCTGCGATGGCCTGGCGAGCTGTCCAGGGTGTACTCTGCCCTCACCCGAAGTCAGCTGGCATGGGCGTCAGCATCCCCGCGACCCTAATTAGGATTAAGCAGTTAAAGAAAATGAATGACGAACTTTAAACCTCATGAACACTGTACACATTCAAGATCAATGAAGTTTTATTTAATACTTTATAATTATAAGTATGTTGTGTTGTGTTGCATTGTTTACTAAGTTATCGAGCTAATTTTATATGCTAACATTAGCCTGAGATTTTCTGCTATTATTATTGTAGTCAATGCTCTGTGCTGTAATAGGTTCACTTTACAATTAAAAAATACCAAAATCTGAGTGAAATCTTGACATTCTGTGTATTTTTTAAATCTTGTTATAAAAGTTTTGATGTCTATGCCAAGCTCCATCTGACACCCTGGAAAGCTCACCTGGCCATTGCAGGGCAGTAATACATGCTAGCAACTATGTATCTCCTCCTGACGAAGGTCAGCAATGCTTTTTTTTTTTTTTTTTTTTTTTTTTTAATGAACCTCTCACCACAGACAGTGACAGACATAGCCGGCCTTTGATAACCCAGTTAGCCGCATTGGGGGACAGCAGTGACAACCACTGGCCATGGGGCTTGAACCGGATCGGTAATCCAGCACCTTACCACCAGGCCACCACTGCCCTCCTTCAAAATGCCAGCTAAAGTAGATACTGGTAATTTGATAATTACACACAACCACATTAAACACACCTTAGCCTAAACTTCTAAATTCACTTTCAGACACTCTAAATCCTGTAAGCACTGTGTATGTTTAGCCGAATGGCTCAAGGATTAGTTGTGTGTGTGTGTGTGTGTGTGTGTGTGTGTGTGTGTGGGTGTGTGTGAAGAGAGTGAAACCTAGACTATCACTAATCCTGACTCAGGACTTTATTATTGTTTATAGTGTCTGATTCCTACTGATCTGAGGTCAGCTTTGTGTGTGTGTGTGTGTGTGTGTGTGTGTGTGTGTGTGTGTGTATGTGTGTGTGTGTGTGTGTGTGTGTGTGTGTGTGTGTGTGTGTGTGTGTGTGTGTGTGTGTGTGTGTATGTATGTACTGTATTTATGTATGTATGTATGTTTATTACAAATATGTAACACCTTATCAGAAATACTGTAGTGATTTTTATCCACCTATGTACTTCTACGTCTGTTTCTTTGTTAAATATTGTTTTTTCTTGTTGTCTATATTTCTTTCTCTGTTTGACACTCTTCATTCAATAAATAAACATAAATAATCTACTACATCTACTGACCCAGGTGTCCCCAAGGTGCAGTTTTAGGCCCATTTCTTTCAATCTATTTATGCTTCTCTTTCATTCATATTTACTGTAGTACTTAGTCCACCACAGTTTTTTCCCCACCTCATAACTGAAGCCATTCATGATCCCAAATCACACATGATCTCCTTTCTTAAATAAATAACTCATAAATTTTACCTTTTTATTCAATAAGCTCTTAAGCATTCCTGAATTTTCCATCTCTATTGATCATCACTACAAATGTTTTTAATATCATTTTTGTGTTTTTATTACTGTAAATGTAAAACACAGAGCACACTTCTTTAATCAGTCAATACATTTCCCACTCTGTCCTTAACCACTCTTACTTGCTGCACATCCTTCCCATCTCTATTTCTCTGCTGTGCCAACATATACAAATCATTTTCTCCCTCTTCAATGTCCAACCTGGCATACAAGTCATCATACGCCCTATGTTTGGCCTTTGACACCGCTACCTTCGCCTTACACTGTGTCTCCCTGTACTCCTGTTTGCTCTCTTCGGTCCTCTCAATGTCTCACTTCTTCTTAGCTAACCTCTTCCTTTGTACACACTCCTGCACTTTCTCATTCCACGACCAAGTCTTCTTATCTACTTTCCTTCCAGAGGACACACCAAGTACTCTCCTACCTGTCTCCCTGATCACATTAGCTGTAGTTGTCCAGTCACCTGGAAGCACTTCGTGACCACCCAAAGCCTGTTTCAACTCCTCCTTGAAGACAACATGACATTCTTTCTTTTTTAGCTTCCACCACTTTGTCTTCTGTTCTGCCTTTGCCTTCTTCACCTTCCTCACCATTAGTGTCATCCTGCACACCACCATCCTATGTTGTTTGTCAGCACTCTCACCCACTACTACTTTGCAGTCACTGACTTCCTTCAAATGACATCGCCTACATAAGATGTACAGACGCTCCCCAACTTACGTTTTAGTTCGGTTCCGGACGGCCAAACGTAAGGTGAAAAAAAACGTAAGTTGTTACTGTATGTTCCAGTGACGTATGACGTTCATACTGTACTAAATACCATTACCGTATCTCATAAAACACCCATAAATCAATTGTTATAAACATAACATTGTAAAATAATGTCAAATATATAAAAATAATATCAACATTAATTTCAAATAAATTAAATTCAAGCAAAATAATTTCAAATGGATAAATTTTAATCAAATTCACTCATCAAATATCAAATACAGCACCAAATATAACCTTGAACATTCTCTGTGATGAGATCTTTCTGCTTATAAAAGTTTAAAACTTGTTCAGTACTCAGCCTGCACTGATGTGAATCACCAGCAGAGTGGAGAGTGCTCTTTCTTTTCTGGATTCGGGTTTTCATTCGTTTTACAACTCTCTTTGCTTAACCAAGTATGCATGGTAGATGGCGCCGATCCGAGCAGATAGTTAATTCAGTCTTGAGAAAGCCGGAAATTCCGGCATATGCCGGAAAACTTTCACCCATGCTAGTATGCTTACGCTTCTGGCCAACCATATTTGCTTATGGTTACCAAAGTCCGCAAAACAGTGTAAACACAAAGATCACAGAGACGACCTCTTAACACAAGGGTAACATGCACTGAACTGGGAAGAAGGAGGGGCACGTTCAGTCTGTCGTTTGTAAACAATAGAGGCAGCATCATTGCGTCATTACGTCAGCGTACTACATAGGTACTACAGAGAGCACGCTAAACTCAAAATTTGACTTAATTAAAAAAAAAACAACAAAAAAACATAAAATCAAAAAAACATAAAACGAATGAACGTAAGTTGGGGAGGGTCTGTAGTCCACCTGTGTGCTCCTACCTCCGCTTTTATAAGTCACCCTATGCTCCTGTCTCTTCTGGAAGAAAGTATTCAATAAAGCCATTTCCATCCTTTTTGCAAAATCTGTCAACATCTGTCCTTCTGCGTTCCTGTCCTGGATACCAAACCTGCCCATCACTTCCTTGTCTCCTCTGTTGCCTGCACCGACATGTCCATTGAAGTCTGCACCAATGACCATTCTTTCACCTCTGGGGGTATTCTGCATCACTTCATCTAACTCACTCCAGAATCTCTCCTTCTCTTCGAGCTCACATCCTGCCTGTGGGGCATAAGCACTAACAACATTGAACATCACACCTTCAATTTCAATGGGGGGCAGTGGTGGTCTAGTGGTATAAGGCGCCGGATCGCTGATCCAAATGTTGGGGGTTCGAGTCCCACTCTCCAAAAGGTTGTCACTGTCTCCCCCAGTGCAGCTAACTGGGTTATCAAAGGCCGGCCATGTCTCTCACTGTCTATGGTGTGAGGCATGTAAAAGAACTATTGCTGACTTTCGACAAGAGTAGGCTGCAAAGCCATCGGCGTGTTTCCGCCCTGTGATGGCCTGGCGAGCTGTCCAGGGTGTACTCTGCCCTCGCCCTGAGTTGGCTGGGATGGGCACCAGCCTCCCCGTGACCCTAATTAGGATGAAGTGGTTACAGAAAATGAACTGAACTGAACCTTCAATTTCTAACTTGAGACTCATCCTTTCAAACTCCTCCTTCAAGATGACTCCTACTCCATTTCTCTTCCCATCCACACCATGATAAAACAGTTTAAACCCTGCTCCTATGCTTCTAGCCTTGCTACCTTTCCACCTGGTCTCCTGAACACACAGTATGTCCACCTTCCTCCTCTGCATCATGTCAGCCAGCTCTCTACCTTTTTTTTTCATAGTTCCAACATTCAAAGTCCCTGCTCTCAGTCCTAGACTCATACCTTTCTTCTTCTCTCTCTGCTTACGGACACACCTCCAGCCTCTCCTTCTTCGACCAACAGTAGTCCAATTTCCACCAGCACCCTGTTGGTTAACAGCAGTGATGGCAGTCGCTGTTAACCCGGGCCTTGACCGATCCGATATGGAATTCTAATTTTTGACTCGCATGTTATATGTGGCATTGGTTTTACGCCGGATGCCCTTCCTGACACAACCCTCTGCATTTATCCAGGCTTGGGACCGGCGTGAGGATGAACACTGGCTTGTGTGTGTGTGTGTGTGTGTGGGGGGGGGGGGGGCACACACACACACACACACACTGGCTTGTGTGTGTGTGTGCCCCCCCCACGGCTGCATTCTTTAGTTTAATGTGTATAAACATATTATGAAGAAAACTAAAGCCTGGAAGTAATCAGTAGAGCCCGTGGATGCCTCTGGCAACAAACAAATGTTTTGAGTTTATTGTAATTCCTATAGTCATCCATTTTAGTTACCATGGCTATATCATGACTTAAATATGAGCACAAGAATAAAGAAAATCATTACCTCACTCAGAAACCTGACACCCTGGTTCAGACTTTCATAATAACATCATGAGTACATTACTGTACGGAACACTGACATACATTTAACGTCATGTGATCATGATTGTGTGTTTGTGTGTGTTAAAGTCATAAATGATTAATGTGTGAGAAAAACATAAGCAGGTGAAAAGTGTATGTGTAAAAATCATCCCTAATGATGGTGCACAAGATCAGTGTGATATTATTTGGGAGTAAATCTATGGAAATTATGACTGTAACTCATAAATCATAAACCATGTATCTGGATTGCCTTCATGTTTTCCATGTTTCTTAGCAACTTTACACAAAAGCATTAAAGTAGATATATAATAATTAATGATTTTATAAGTAAATGATACAAATTTATGAGTATAACAAGTGATGTTGACCACAGATCTGGGTGGAGGTTTGCGCTCTCTGGCTCTATAAGCTCATTCAGTCGTAGTTCTTGAGAAGAAATTGATAGTATCCAAGTGAAATACACTTCTCATGCCATCTCATTTCATTCAACCTGTGATGAATCTACTGACTCACTCTCATTCTCTCTGAGGGGGCAATTTATCCCGGTCAGGGTTTCAGGGTTCCTTCTATCCCCGGAACACTACATGTGAGGTGGTAATAAATACTGTATAAGATACCAGACCATCATAACTGCTATGCGCACACTCACACACACACACACACACATATACACACACACACACACACACACACACACACACACACACACACACACACACACACACACACACACACAATTTAAAGCAGCAATTTATGGTAGGAAAAGCACCTGGCATGTTTGTGAGAGATGGAGGAAACCAGAGAATCCAGATGAACCCCACACAAACGCTGGAAGAACATGCTGAGAAACTCCACCTTTGGTGCAGTTCAGTACAGGAACTGGACATGAAAGTGATTGAAAATTTGTTCACACACACACACACACACACACACACACACACACATTTTCGCGATCTTTGGTTTTTAATGGTTTCTCGTTTAGAAAAAAGATGTCTTCTTTTCCCAGAAACAGTTTCCTTATTTTTTTTTTTGTTCCACCTCATCCATATTCTGTGCTACATCTGTGTGCAGTTTCTGTCTAATAGATGTTTCACCCACAGACACATCCCTCCGTACCGCGTCCCTCTGTACCACATCCCTCCGTTCTGCATCCTTCTGTACCGCCTGCTCCAGGGCTTTGATAATGTTATGATCTTCCAGCTGTGTTGAAACAAGGTGTCTGTTGAACAGCTGTTCCTCAAACAATTTCTTACCAAATGGGAAAGAAAGAGTGAAAAAGAGAGGGAGGTAGAGAGAGAGAGAGAGAGAGAGAGAGAGAGAGAGAGAGAGACTGAGAGAGGGGGATGAACAAAGAAAGAGAGAGAGAGAGAGAGAGAGAGAGAGAGAGAACAAGATACAAGAAAACAAAAGAGGGTCACAGAGAGAACAAGGGAGAGACATACACAGAGAATGAGAGAGGGAGACAGAGAGACAGAAAGAGATGAATGTCTTTAAAGTCAGTGAAATATTGTTCCATACTCAGAATCTCAGAGGAAAAAAACCTGAATTGAAAACATCTTGAAATTTTAAATTCCAGTTAAACCAACATTTGCATTTGTTCAAATCGTCCTAAAATATTAAACAATAAAGGCACAATCAAATCACTGACTTCCCCCATCGCTGGTTTCATCCGACTGGGAATGTCTCAGACGACATTTTTAATCTGAAGGTAAAAAAAATGGATGTAAGTCCTGTCGCTGCGTAACCCAAATCTGGATACATAATTTACCTTGTGTAAATATTAAACTAACCTTTCGACTCCAGTTGCAAAGTCTGGACACAACCCTCTATTATTACCCATAATGCACCGCATATGGTGATAAACACTTTAAGGACTCGACAGTGGAGTGAGAGAGTAAGAGAAGGAATAAATGGAACTGAAGGATGGATAGATCAGTTCTTACAGATGAAGAAATCTTATTTCATTAATATAACCCTTCCTCACTGATAAAATAATCAGAGATATGGTGTGTGTGTGTGTGTGAGAGAGAGAGAGAGAGAGAGAGAGAGAGGGGGTGAGAGGGAGGATAATAACAGGTCATGTTAGTTCCAGGTGAGCTGTTCTGGTAACACCTGCATTTGAGGTGCAGATGGAACATCATGCCTGAGAGCTCACCCAACTGTCATTTTGATGACCTTTCACCTTTCACCTGTTTGTTGAGGGGGCCAAAATGGATCCTCCCTCTCTCCGAGTGCTCTCTCTTCATTGACAGTGTGGTTCAGAGTTATGTAATCTGTATAGCTGTGATCTTTATGCGGCTGTTAAACACCCACATGCGAAAGCACTTTTCTTTCTCCGCACTATGCTTTCACATGCTACACGTTTCACCTGCAGCACGCACTCCGAGAAATATTCACTTTATTTAAAGCATCGCATCAACCCACCAGCACACGGCATTCCAACTCTTTCAAAAATATCATCTTATTATGACATACGGAAGTGAAAATCAAATTCCACTCAATTAGAAAGCAGCAACACGGTCCAGGGTTTAAATCCTGGGTTCAGCAAAGATATTTCTACTTGGAGTCTGCATGTTCTCACTGTGCTTGTGAGGGCTTCCTCTGGGTACTCCGGTTTTCTCCGAAAGTCCAAAAAACATGCACATTAGACTTGTAGGCTCTTCCAGATTACCGAAGGTGTGAGTGTGAATGATTGTATGTGTGTTACCCCACAATGGTCTGGCGAGCTGCTCAGATTGAATCCCGGCTTCACCAAGAGCCGGCTGTAACCCTCCCTGTAACCCTAATAGGATTAAGTGGTTCTGTAAATGAATAAATGAATACACAGACTGCACTGTGTTATTATTATTTGTACACCGAGAGTACATACACTACGTGATTCTGAAGAGGTTTGATCTCCGATAATCCGATAATCTCATCGGGAACTCACATGGAATGTTTGGTAAAGTGCTGACTCGGTTTGCATGATCACATAGAAAATAAATCAGCAGTCTGAGCGGGTCTTGTCAGGAACTTGGCCCGAGTGTGTTCTGCTCTGGAGCTGATTCTGTTCTTAGAATTCGAGCCAGCACTCAGGGAAACTCCCCAGATTTCCAGCACAGCGGCGCTAATATACGGCAACTCCCGAGGGACCAAACAGTCCAGGCTCAGAAACGCGGAGTGCCAGTAATAGGAGCGGCGAGGAGACGATTACCGGCTCAGCACCGCAACCCACGGCTTTCTGTCTGAACAACTGCAGCTTCTCTGTTCTCATCTGTCTCTCTGTCTGTCTCGATCTGTCTCTCTGTCTGTCTCGATCTGTCTCTCTGTCTGTCTCGATCTGTCTCTCTGTCTGTCTCGATCTGTCTCTCTTTTATCTGCTGTTCTTTCTATTTTGCTGCTTGTGTTTCTCTTCTGTCTCCAGGACTCGCTTCTGGATCTCTCCACCTTCATCTTCGCTCTCTCTCTCTCTCTCTCTCTCTCTCTCCCTCTCTCTCGCTCTCTCTCTCTCTCTTTCTCTCTCTCTCTCTCTCTTCCTCTCTTTATTCCCCTTGTAGGTAGATGGGTGTTCACTGTGATTAGTGTATTAGTGTTGTGGTGTTGGATGAAGAACAAAGATGGTTTTGTGTAAGATGTAGGCTGAGTGACGGAGCTGCTGCGCTGCCTAATAATACACACACACACACACACACACACACACACACACACACACACACACACACACACACACACACACACACACACACACACACACACACACGAAACACTCCTACAGACAAACATTAACCCAGTGCCTGACCCTGGCATGAAAACAGAGAAAGAGAGAGACAGATGGAGAGACAGAGACAGAGAGAGAGAGAGAGAGAGAGAGAGAGAGAGAGAGAGAGAGAGATGTGCTTCCTGGGGGAGGGGTAAAAAGGAAAACACATTCCATTTCCCGTAAGTGGGAAGAGGGAGGGTGGGATTTTGGGAAGCTTAGTGAGTCATCACTTTTTCTTTCTGACACTCTCCATATCTCCCACAGGTCCAGGGACTTTTCACACACACACACACACACACACACACACACACACACACACACACACTCACACACACACACACACACACACACACACACACACACACACACACACACACACACACACACACACACAATTCTATCTGTTCATAATGGAGAGCAGATCAAATTCCCATAGTTATGGCTTTCATTGTGTGTGTGTGTGTGTGTGTGTGTGTGTGTGTGTGTGTGTGTGTGTGTGTGTGTGTGTGTGCTTGTGGCTGCTGTGAACTGTATAGTGCTCGGCACCTGCTCAGTACAACCAGTATAACTGTACTGTTACAGTAACACCCACACAATCTCTCTCACTCTCTCTCTCTCTCTCTCTCTCTCTCTCTCAAACAATCACACACACACACACACACACACACACACACACACACAGAAAACAGCATTTTATTTAATTGAAATTTTATAGGAATTCCAATATTATTAATACTTTGCATAAATATGAAAAAGATCAAAGTAGAAACTGGAAACTGGAATAACATTCTGTAATTATAAATACAGTGTGTGTATATATATATATATATATATATATATATATATATTTTTTTTTTTTAAATCTTAATCTGATGATAAACCATAAAAAATAGAGTGAAAGTTGATGACACCCTCAAGTCTTGAAAACACTGTATGGTATTTGCACTTGCTCACCGCCTCGCTCGCCCTCTCTCCCTTCACACACACACATTAACTTCAGCACCTATATTTAGCTTTAGCTGTGCGCCATGTGTGAACGCTAACAATATGACATCAGCCGAACATGTCAGGGCAACTACTGACAAGCTCGACACACTTCAGCTCAACCTTGAGGTTTTGAGGGTGTGTCTGTTTTTTTTCACCCATCTTCTAACACCCCCACATTACCCCGGCTCCACACCAGCCCTTCCCCCAAATCCATTTGCTCTTTTTCTTAGCTTTACTGAAAACTCCACGATCTGCCCAAATGCATGGTTGGAAATGTGGCGTGCGATCCTGAGGCGGCCCGTTTCCTGCACTTGTTGTTTGCTTGTGTTTTTTCTTTCACTGTCCTTTATTGTGGGGGTTTTGTTTTTCCTCTTCACACAGACCGCAAGAGCGCGGAAGCCTTTCAAACTCCTTGTCCGTGCACAATGCTAGCTCATGCTATTAACATAGTTGTAGAGCATGAGGTCACCAGGCCACCACACAAGCACACACACACACACACACACACACACACACACACACACACACACACACGAAAGAGGGTCAGGCGGCCCTTTTCCCGCAACCACATATAGCTCTCACGTGATTGACAGCCCTCATTGGTGTTGTTGTGTGTTAAAGTAACCATCGTCATGGAAACAGACAGCACATGACTAACCATCATCATTGCCGCCCACTGTTTCAACAGCAGCCCAATTATGTTGGAGCGCTGTCAAACACCTGTCTGCGCGGTCTGAATGATTTACAGATTGTATGATGAAGCATCAACATGTCGTGTGTTAAGTATTTTTCTTGCCCATGTTCTTAGCATGTACACCAGTTATTCTTTCTAAAAGGTTTTCAAAATGATGGCAAGATGCTGTGGTGTGTAACAAGTGGCCTCATTTGCCAACTGAAGCGGTTTGTGTGTCATTACTCATAAACAAGACTCGCTTTCTAAACAATGACTGTCTGTGCATTCATCCTTAAGGTCTCTCTCTCTCTCTCTCTCTCTCTCTCTCTCTCTCTCTCTCACACACACACACACACACACACACACACACATACACACCAGTACATCAATATCCTTACACGGTTCAGAAAGAGACTATTCCAAGCAAAGCTAACTAAATTAGAAAGCCTTTGATCTTATCTGATGTGCAGATGAGAGGAGATGGTTAATGTAATCAGTTCGATAGTAAATCGGGACTAGTGCTTTATACCCCCATTTCACTGGAGCGCGGAATGCAAGGATCATGGCGGAAAGGCGCGGAACGCACTCTACAGAAGTGCTTTGGCATTTTTACACGGAAAATGGGTGAAAAACCAACAGAAAATTGCACCTTCGGAACATCTTCGGAATGATCACGGAGTGTCCGGAAAGGACATGGAAAGACCACGGTACAATGTCGGAATACATGCGTAAAAGTGCTCGGATCACCTGAGGAACCAGTGCGGACAGCAAAGGAAGACCTTCGTATAATTCACGGAACGTTCATGGAAAGGACAGAACGTTTGCGGATCAACTCTCTACTCCTTTTTAGAAGGAAGACCCACGGAATGATCTCGGAACAGGCGGAATGAAGGCGGACCGTTCACGTTCAACATGGAATGACTGAGGAATGACTGATTAATACCCAGCATAACCACATTTCAACGAGGAAAAATCGGCAAAGATCAAAGGATTTGCTCTTGATTCCGCCTAAAAATACGCGGAATGACCAAGTTGAATGGTCGAATGACCGACTTATCAACATATGTGGAATTTTAAATTAAGTGTAAATTATGAATATATTGCACACTTAATTTAAAATTCCACATATGTTGATAAGTTTATGTTGAAGTAATTGTACATATAGTTAACACAGCTCAGCCTTGAAAATGACCAATATGAACAATGTATAGAAACTGCTTTACTAGTGTCTTTGCAGAAAACTATCAAACCATAGCAGAGACGTTTGGGTGCGCCTGCACGATATCAGGATGACCTATTGACCGCAAGAAGACTGCGTCTACTAGAACGAATATTTTATGTGTGTTAATCATGTTTGTTAAAACACTTGTGTGATCTTTAAGATAAACTTTCAATTTACTGGCTTACGTGTTTTTTTCTTCCCCATTCCCTTAGTGCCACGAATGATATGTAACCAGGAACTCCCCTAAGGAAATAAATAAAGGTTCTCGATCAGACTTAGTTCAGAGCGATTAGAGCTTGTTTGATCGCTCTCCTCATATGAGTATAAAACCTGGCAGTTTAATATCAATAATGTCAATACGTTCCTTTTATTTGCACCTCAGGAAATCATTCCAGACTAAAAACCAAGCGCACAAGTCCAAACCACAGTGATTATAACTTGAAAACTTTATTACATGAACAGGAAAACAGACAAAAATGAACTGGATTAATTTAATATTTATAGTGGAAGTGACTTCCTTGAGTGTTCCGCAAGTCTTCCGTGTTATCCGCAACCATTCCGCAAACGTTCCATGAGTATACCGTGGGGATTCTGTGGCCACTTAAGACCACCCGGAAGACGGAGTACTGTTCATGGAACGTTCATGGAAGACTTGCGTAATAAAAGAAACATATTGAAAAGCACGTTCGTGGAAAATTTTGGCCTGACGGAAGAGGAGGAATACCTTCGTAATCATACGGAAGGACACGGAAGATGACGGAATGACTGAGGAACACTGTAGGATGACTATGGTTTTGCTTCTGCAAGTCTGCCGCGCTCCAGTGAAATTAACAAACATTAGCTAGGTGGAAATGTGGTGTAATGGTTAGCACATCTATCTCACAGCAAGAAGGTCCTGGGTTCGAGTCATGGGGCATTTTTATGTGGTGTCTGCATGTTCCTCTGGTGCTTGCATGGATTTCCTCTGATTTTCTACAAAGACATTCACATTAGGCTAAATTGCCCCTAGATGTGTATGTGTGTGGGTGTGTTTGTTGGTCCTGTGATGAACTGGCAACCGTGTAACCTGCCTTCCTCCAAAGTTGGCTGGGATAGACTTCAGCCTCCTCCCTGATCCTAGTATTATATATGATGTAAATATTAAGTCTCTGAGTTGGATACTTGATCTTTCAGTCTCTCTTTCTCTAAGACACACACACACACACACACACACACACACACACACACACACACACACACACACACACACACACACACACACACTTTCCTTTTAAGCTCTGGATTATTTATTTATTAATCTAGTAAAGAAGATAAATTCCAGTAATGTTTCAGTATAAAATGCTTCCCAGGATAATGATTGAAATAGTTCCAGGAAAATAAAATGGTTTCACAGTTTAATGATTCCGGCTGTAGATGTGTAGGTGAGGCCAGGTTTTGTACAAACACACACACACACACACACACACACACACACACACACACACACACACACACACACACACACACAAGCGCATTACAGTAAATACAAAAATCTTCCATATGCTGAAAAGAAATTCAGAACTGTAATTTATGAAGACTCTCTCTCACTCACTCTTTCTTACATACACACTTAGACAGAGAGAGAGAGAGAGAAGGAGAGAGAGAGAGAGAGAGAGATGATGTGGTGAGGTTTTCATACAGTGCTCTTAAATTGGTACTGACTCATTTACTGGATGCATATTTCCACTTTTAATGTAGAAATAAAACTGAGGAGAGAGGGATCAAGAGAAAGAGAGAGGGAGTGAAAGAGAGAAAGAGAGAGAGAGAGAGAGAGAGAGAGAGGGAGGTGGACATACGGAGAGAGAGAGAGAGAGAGAGAGGGGGACAAAGTGAGAGAGCGAGGTGGACATAGCAAGAATGAAAGAGAAATGGATATAGTGAGAGAGAGAAAGAGGGAGAGAGGTGGACACAGTGAGAGAGAAAGAGATGGACACAGTGTGTTTGAGAGACAGAGAGAGAGGGAGGGAGGGACAAAGTGAGAGAGAGGTGGACATAGCAAGCAAGAGAGAAATGAAACTATTGAGAGAGAGAGAGAGAGAGAGAGAGAGAGAGAGAGAGAGAGAGAGAGAGCTGGACATAGTGATAGAGAAAGTTTCTTCTCTCTCGTTTTCCATGAAGTGCTGTGATTCAGGTGTTGGTTGAAATACGCCTGGATGGACCATGTGGTGTAATAAGACATGACAGTGAATGTGTTTGAGTAGCTGTGGTCCCTCACTAGGTCCAGATAGACGAAACCAACCCAGACCCTCATCAAACCTGCTGTGAAGAGGATTTACTTTACTGCGTCATGGTTTAAGGTTCTCCGATCCGTGAGTGTGGATCCGCTAAAGGCCCATTGCTTGGTACTGCTGCAGAAACTCCAAACACTCATGTGCTGTCGCGGTGAGCGTAATAAATAAACCATGTAGTACTGAAGAGTTTCCAGTGAATATAGATAGTGGGCGTGGCTAATTAACAGGAAGCCTGGTATAAAATGCTCCCTGAGTGTCTGCTATAGGCACATGAGTCATGTTTCTAAATCTCAGGACTGTTGTTTAGGAGCTTCACGTACGTCTGCAGAAAGATGGATGGAGTGCAGTTGGGACACGCAGATTTTTTTACGTGAGTCATGTGTCTGAATCACAGCAGCTGTGAGCGACTCATCGCGACACAGGAGTAAAAAACAAACAACTTACATGCCAGAGTGTACATTTACAGGACAGGCAGACGGAGGACAAAACACAAACACAAAAAATCTACAAGTGATGGATGGAGACGTGCGGAGCGATTGTATTGTCTTCTCCGCCTCTCACCATGTGATGGTTCGGTTCTTCACCGAAAGACATGCTGCTGTTTTCAGGACTGATTTTTTTTTTTTTCAGATTTTTGATGTATAAAATATTTACATGAATGTTTTCTGTAATTGGTCACATGATGATGTGTGTGTTTGAGCTCTGTAACAGTAATAAACTACAGTATTATCATTGGGATGAGATTTATTATGATAGACATAATTGTCAGTAAATGAACTCAATGTTTACATTCACAGCAGTCAGTGTGAAATCTCTGGAGAGTTGATTGTCTCTGTTGGGAGAAGAGGATGAAATGAAGGAAAAAAACCCCCAAAGCTTTCATTATCATTTACAGTTTGCTGTTTGAGTGACAGGAGAGTGTTGACTGAACAGGTTTCTGTTTGATTGACAAATAAGTGTTGGATTGACAGTCCAGTGTTTGACTGAGAGATCAGTACTTGATTGACAGGCCAGTGTTTGGTTGACAGTAAAGTGTTTGATTGACAATTCAGATTAATTGATGGCCCACTGTTTGATTGATAGATTAGAGTTTGATTGACAAATGAGTGCTTGTTTGACAGGCTAGTATTTGGTTGACAGATGAGTATTTTATTGACAAATCAGTATTTGAATTGCAGAGCAGTATTTTATTGACAGACCAGCATTCGATTGACAGATCAGTCTGATTGAAAGACCAATGTTTGATTGATAGATCAATGTTTGTTTGATATATCCATGGTTGATTGACAGGCCGCTGTTTGATTGAAAGTTCACGTTTGATTGTTAGGTCAGGGTCTAAAAGTTCAGTGTTTGATTAATTAATTATTGTTTTATTTATGGATTCAAGTTTGAACGACAGATTAATTTTTCAGTGATGGGTTTTTTGTTTGATTGGCACATCATTGCCTGATTGACAGATCAGTTTTTTTGGTGTGCCAGCATTTGATTGACAGTTCGGTTTTGATAAACAGGTCAGTGGTTGACTGATAGGTGAGTGTATGTTTGATTGGGCAGTGTGTGATTGATATGGTCTGAGTTTGACTGACAGGTCTGTGTTCGCCTTGAAAATGACTGACAGCCGTATGAAGGGAACATCGCTCATTTGAGTGATCCGTATAGTTCATTCTGGGGTGGTTCATTAAATTCCGAAGTGCAGTCTCATCATGCATACCATCTGTCCATCAAACACACACACAAACACACACACACACACACACACACACACACACACACACACACACGTTTGGATGCAATAAATGTCAGCAACATCACTGTGTGTGTGTGTGTGTGTGTGTGTGTGTGTGTGTGTGTGTGCCAGTAAAACAGAGCAGTGGTACTGATTAAAGTCCTCTGCTCATAAACACATGTAAATCAAAAACATAATGTAGAAGATGTTTGTGCCCTGGTGGTCTTGTATCAGGCACACACACCTTTGAATGGTGGTCCAGCCGTGCGTGAGTGTGTGCGTGTTGGGGGGGGGGGGGGGGGTCCAATGTCAGCTTTAATACAATGAGATAGACCATGCAGTGATGACTAAGTTGCTTAGAAACAGTATATTAGGGGAAAACCATGGTGGGGCCTCACTGCTGGCACCACTCTAAAACTCAAAGCCAGGAGCAACCAACCTTTTTGAAACGGAAAGCTATTTTTTTCTTGGTTACCAATTAATGCGAAGGGCTAGCAGGTCGATACACACTTCTGAAATAACAAATTTGCTCAATTTATCTTTAATTATATTATATAATAATATTTACCTATTTAATTATATAAATATAATTATTATTGCATTTTTTATTATTATAGCATGTTTTTTATTCAAATTCATACATTAATTTAAAATGTTATTATACAATTATATATATATATACACAATATATATATATAAAAAATACAGAAAAATATATAATACAAAAAAGTCAGGTCAGGGTTAAACACTCTGCTACAGTATGACAGTAGACTGTACTACCTGCATCTGTTTCTGCTGCCTTGTGGATACCCCTTGGTTGGGGAAAGGCTATGGGAGTTAACCCAGACAGAAAATCCTGCAGTCGCATACTGAAGCAAGGGCGTCTTTACAGTGCACTGCCTATGGTTTTGGACATTGCTGCCCTCAGCGAAACAAGGTTCTTGGAAAAAGGAGAAGCAATTAAGCGAATTTGGTTCTGGTTAGACAATTTTTTGGTCAGGTCACAATAGTGTAAGGAAAGCAGGCGTTGGCTTCGCTGTAAGGACTTACCTTGTTTCGCAAGTTGAATCGCAGCCAAAAGGTATCAATGACAGAATAATGACGATGACACTTCCCTTACAAGACAACACAAATGCTACTTTGATAACTGTTGATGCACACACCTTGACAAATCTGGATGAAAACAAGGAATTGTCCTATCAACAGCTGGATGAGGTTGTACGCAGCGTACCCACAGCCGACAAGTTAGTCTTACTGGGCGATTTCAATGCAAGAATTGGGTCAAATCACACTGCTTGGACAGGACTCATTGGTCACCATGGCATTGGACAGAGAACACAAATGGTAGACTCCTGTTGTCTCTCTGCTCCCAGCTTAGTCTTTCGGTCACAAACACCTTCAAACTCAAAGATGTATGCAAGACCACATGGATGCACCCAAGATCTAAGCATTGGCATCAGCTTGACTTCATCATATGCAGGCAACGTGACATTCGTGACTTTCATATCACAAGAGCCATGAGAGGTGCTGAATGCTCAACAGACCATCTACTCCTTAGGTCCAAAGTGTGCTTTCAGATTCGAAGAAAAAGAAGGCCACAGGGCAAGAAACCACCAAAGAAACTGGACATCAGACAAACTAAACATCCGGACGTTGTATTAGCCTTACAAGGTGAACTCTCAAAGCGCCTTGAACAAATAAACTTCTGCAAAGGTAAAACAGAAGAAAACTGGGCCAAGCTTAGAAATGAAGTTGACTTCGCTGCAAGGGAGACTATAGATGTCCTGAAAAAGCATCACCAGGACTGGTTTGATGAAAATGACACGGAGATTCAAGGACTACTTGCTGAGAAGTATGTTGCACACAAGGCCTGACTCGCTGACAAACAATCAGATGCGAAAAGGGACAGGTTTCATTCTCTCGGGGAAAAGTTCAGAGGCAACTGCGCTGCATGAAAGACGAATGGTGGAAAATAAAAGCAGAGGAAGTCCAGGGTTATGCTGACTCAAAGAATGCAAAGCTCTTTTTCTCAAGCCTGAAAGAAGTATATGGGCCGTCACAACGAAGTTCAGCCCCAATACGCAACCTACAAGGTGAACTCCTCACTGATAATCTTCTTCTTCTTCTTCTTCTTTTCCTTTCGGCTTTTCCCTTCAGGGGTCGCCACAGCGAATCATCTGCCTCCATCTCACCCTATCCTTTGCATCTTCTTCTCTTACACCAACGACCTTCATGTCCTCCTTCACCACATCCATGAATCGTCTCTTTGGTCTTCCTCTAGGCCTTCTGCCTGGTAGTTCCAGCCTCAGCATCCTATTACCAATATAATTGGTAATAATATAAACTCCTCACTGATAATGAGATTCTTAATAAGAGATGGCCAGAACACTTTGAGCAGCTTCTCAACAGGCCTTCATCAATAGACCCAAGTGTCATCGAAGAGATCCCTGAGAGAACCCTTTGCTTAGAACTGGATGACCTACCAACAGATAATGAAGAGGAAAAGGCAATCAAAGAGCTGCAGTGTGGCAAAGCAGCAGGCCCCGATGGCATCCCACCTGAAGTATTTAAAACTAGTGGCAGGTCGCTGGTGAAGAAGCTCACTGAATTTCTTTGTATGTGTTGGGAGGCTGGAAATGTTTTAAAAAGAAACGATTTGAAAGATGCTGGAATCGTACATTTGTGCAAGGGCAAGGGCGACAATTCCAGCTGTGACATCTATCGTGGAATCTTCCTTTTGAGTATCGCAGGAAAAATCCTTTGTAAGGTCATTTTAAACAGACTTAATACCCACCTTCTTGATGAGACAGTGCCTGAAAGCCAATGTGGTTTCCGCAAAAACAGAAGTACAGTTGACATGATATTCTGTGTCAGACAGATTCAGGAGAAGTGCAAAGAGCGTCAACCTTACAAAACCCTTTGATACTGTTCCTCGTCCAGGTTTATGGTGCATTCTACCATGAATGGGAATACCCCCGAAGATGGTGCAGATTATACGGTGTTTCCATGATGGCATGAAAGCTGTATTAGTGAATGGAAAGGAAGAGGACAATTTCCATGTCTCAAATGGTGTAAAGCAAGGTTGTGTACTTGCCCCCACGCTCTTCAGTTTTCTGTTTAGCATGATGTTGATCTCTGCCTTTAAGGACACAGACCCAGACATTCGGATCTCATACAGAACAGATGGTGGTGTCTTCAACCTGCAACGATTGCATGCAAAGACCAAAGTCACATTGGCTCTTGTCCGTGACCTGTTCTATGCCGATGACTGTGCTATTGTCGCTCACAGTGAGCATGACCTTCAACAACTGCCAGATTCCCTCTCAGTCGCCACTAAGCTATTCGGGCTGATGATCAGTGTCAAGAAAACAGAGGTGATGTTCCAGTCTGCAAGAGGATCCACAGCCAGTACACCTAAGATCAAGATTGATGGCAAGATCCTGAAGTGTGCTGACTCCTTCACGTATCTTGGAAGCAGCCTGTCGTCTTCCAACTCCCTTGACAAGGAAATTTCTACCCAAATTGCAAAGGCAAGTGCCTCCTATGGTAGATTTCAGAAGCGAGTTTGGAGTGAGAGGGGACTGAGCATAGAGACAAAGTGCGCAGTGTACAAAGCTGTTGTTCTGAGTGCGTTGCTGTATGGTTGCGAAACTTGGACACTATTGAAGGCATGTCAGGCTCCTAGACCAATTTCACCAGCGCTGTCTGAGACGTATCATGAACCTCAAATGGTTCAACAAAATATCAAACATTAAGGTGCTACAAAATGCCAAGACACAAAGCATTGACACTTTGATAACACTTTTCCAGTTGAGATGGTTGGGACATCTGGTGCGCATGTCTGATGATAGGCTGCCAAAACAACTGTTCTATAGCGAGCTTTCAGAAGGACACAGGCTAAGAGGAAGACCAACGCTTTGCTTCAAAGACACCCTGAAAAAGTCGCTTCAGAATTGCAGTATCGACACGGCCTACTGGGAAACCATCGCCTCAAACAGACGTGTCTGGAGACAACATACCAGGAAGGGAGCAGTTGATTACGAACAAGCCAAGCGGAGGGTGCATGCTGAGAAGCGTGCAGTGCCCATGAGCAATGGTGAACCTAGTGGATTCTCTATACGGTGTCAAGTGTGCGGCCGCATCTGTGCATCTGACATTGGGCTCAGATCCCACTTACAGGTACATAGATAAATCTCCAATCAGAGTGCTAGGCTGGATCTTATCGTTTCACGATAGTCGACCATACATAGCCATGCTGATTGTCTGTTATTCATAGTGATGCTGATTGGCTGTTATGCATCCTGGTGATGATTGACTGTTTTGTAGCATGGTGCTAATAGGCTGCTACACATCACAATATTCATTGATATTTTGACTCATAGTACTGGTTGGCTGTTTTGGAATAGGATGCTGATTGGCTGTTATGCATCATGGTGCGAATCACCTTTTATGCATCAGGCAGGTAATTGGCTGTTATTCATAGTGATGCTGATTGGCTGTTATGAATCACGATGCTGATTGGCTATTATTCATAGCAACGTTAACTGTCAGTTATACGTCTTGGCACTGATTGGCTGCTTTTGTATCATGGTACTGATCGGCTGTTATGCATCAGAATGCTGATTGGCTATTAGACATTGCAGTGCTGATTGGCTGTTCACTCGTTGGCAGGAAACTGAAACATGCCCATATCAGAGAACCTGTATTAAGACAGTTTTTGTTTTTGAAAACTTTAAAGTTTAACACAATCCAAAACACAACCGATGGGAAAAAATTGAGTATTTTTGCCAAAGCTTGAGCTGATATTTTCTTTATAGCACAGCTTAAACTTTTAACGATTCGAACAAACGTCTAAAGACAGCACTACCCTGTTGTACAGTGCACTGTTCATGTACGTGTGTAGTGTACTCATGAGGATACAGTAAAAGAAGTACAGGACTCAAACTGACATCCATGGCACAATTTTGCAATGTTTGTCGTCGTGCACAGCCGGATGTTAGAGCTTTTTCCTGTAAACATGTAATCATGCTCTATTATCAGAGTGCAGAGTACTGGCCTTTAAAAGGCTGACGGAACTGCTGATGTGGTGGAGACAGAAAGTGAGTGAGACGCTACGCTGCTGCTGCTGCAGTCAAGTTCAGGTTTCAGTGAAAACCCCAGCATAATGATTTCTAAACCACCATGAAAGTTGTAAATTGTGGTTTGTACTCATAACATAAATGTTGTTATTTAATCAAACAAAGCAGATTCATTATGAAATTACCACATGATTGTGTTTATATGGAAAATGACTGAAAACTGCAGAATTATATGGTGGAGGCAACTTTATTATTGTTATTTGTTTATTGTTATTATTCATTCACGCTTTCATTTATTTTCTTTTGCACTTTTAATCCGAATTAGAGTTGCGAGGAGGTTGGAGCCTGTCCACTGTACATATTTTCCTTCAGGATCAATAAAGTATTCTGACGCTGATTCTGATCTCAGCCGACTCTGGGAGAAGAGAGGGTACACCCTGAACAGCTCGCCAGGGCATTGCAAGGCCAGCATACACACAACCACACCAGATTTACACTCACACCTAGGGGCAATTTGAAACAGCCAATTATGCTTCAGTACAAGTTTTTTGGACTGTGGGAAGAAACTGGAGTACTCAGAAGAAACCCACGCAAGCATGGGGAGAACTTGCAAACTCCACACAGGAACGTCCAAGCTGGGAATCAAATGTTCTTGCTATGAGGCGGATGTGCTAGCCACTACACCACTGTACTGCCCAGACAGAGATCAGCGAGATAGATTTTGTGTGTGTGTGTCTGTGTGACTCTGTGTGTGTGTGAGTGTGTGTGCGCGCGCGTGTGTGTGTCAGCCTTTCCTCCGAGCCCCTGTTGGAGGAATTTTACAACAGAGGAAGTGAAGAGATGGAGATTCAGAGACAGATTATGTTCAAAAACATGAGGATTAATGAATACTGTATCTGAAGCTGGAATGAGAACTGGTCACATGACTAGAGCCACTAAACCAGCTTATTCCTTCCTCCTACAACCTCACTGTGGAAACTGTGTGTGTGTGTGTGTGTGTGTGTGTGTGTGTGTGTGTGTAAATGTTTTTTTTCCATTTTGGTTTTTGTCATATGTGTCTTAAAGTCACCCTTTTTTATTTCTTCATCATCATGCTAACCAGCCAATCAGGTGTCTTTAAGGAGCAGTGAGGTCATCACTTCCCATGGCTGTGGTTAGGGAGGCTTCTTTGACGTACAATTTGAACTGCATGACCAGCGTTCTCAAAAACCATGCTGTGTGTGTACGTGTCTAATTGTGTGTGTGTATGTGTGTGTGTGTGTGTGTGTGTGTGTGTGTGTGTGGGTGTGGGTGTGTGGGGGAGTGTATTTCTCTTGTGCAACATATCTGTTGAAACTGTGTGTGTGTGTTTAAATATACATAGTGCTATGCAAAGGGATGATTATTATTTTAGATATTTTTTCTCAGAGATTTTGTTTATTTGACATCATCTGCATCTCTCTCTCTCTCTCTCTCTCTCTCTCTCTCTCTCTCTCTCCCTCTCTCTCTCTCCCTCACACACACACACACACACACTATATATATATGTATATAAAATTTATATGGGCTACTGGCTACTGATCAGAAAGTTTGGGAATCATTTCAAGGCCTTTAACCCTCATTGCTCAGCTGTAGAAGAACATCTGCCAAATGTAAATGTCCCTCTTTCCCTCATCATTCACTCTTCAGCTATGTCCCACCCCACACCTCTATCCATGTCGATCTCTTTCTCTCCTTCTCTCCCCTCTCTGTATGTATAACTCCCTCCATCCATCCATCTCTTCCATCTCTCTCTTTCTCTCTCTCTCTCTCTCTCTCTCTCTCTCTCTTTCATTCTCTCTCTGTGGAAGGTCCCTCCTCCCTTCATTCATTCATTTTCTGACCCACTTAATCCTAATTCAGATTTCCAACTCAATCCAACTCTGGGCGAGGATGGGGTACACCCTGGACAGCTCACCAGGTCATTCCAGAACTTTAATCCAAATCATCATGTTTCTGTATAAACTTGATGTACTGAACTTTAACTTTTACTGCATCTACAATAATTATCCAAATACACTGTGCTCACTCCTGGATCCTATTTCATGCGTATGATATAATGGTTTTTTATGCTGCCGCGTGATTGGCTGATTGTGTAAGTACATGACTAAATGGGTAGGTTGATGTGTTACAATACCCCGATACAGTGGCCAGAAAATGTATTCTTGAGTCGGGATAAATACTAACATGCTAACAACTGCACTGTCCTGTTACACTGAAGGGCGTTTAGGGATTTGATTTATGAATATATTAAAATAATAATTATTATTACTATTATATTATAGTGGTGGCCTGGTGGTAAAAGGTGCTGGATCGCTAGTCCTAGGGTTGGGGGTTTGAGTCCCACTCTCCACAAGGTTGTCACTGTCCCCCCCCCTCCTGATTGTGTCAGGAAGGGCATCCGATGTAAAAACCCATGCCAAATTGAATATGTGAATCATTCGCTGGGGCGACCCCTGAGGAAAAATAAAAGATTACTATTATATTATTAAGTGATATCTGTGTGATGAAACCGTGGTGTGTTCAGAAACATATTTTTCCATTTCCTTTCATGATTTTCGACTGAATACATGCTATTCAGTGTCAGGCAGGAAGTAAAAACCCTGTGATCTGTCACTTTCCATTAATTACATTTTAACTGAACCTAAAAAAAAAAACCCCATCAGCCCCAGTGTTGTTTGTAATGCCTTCTTGTAGATCCAGTGGGCATGGCTTAATACTTTTACTCCGTATTCTTGTGATAGCACAATGTGCTAGATTAGGCACTTTATGGGTTTTCACATGGACTTTCCATATTAATACTTTTGTCTAATTAGTTTTTCTTAATATTCTACATAATTTATGAAACAACAACGATAAAACATTAGCTGGAAGCAGTTTGGCAGCGACTAGAATAAAACCATGCTATAAAATTTTAGAATGGCAGAAATATGGCAGATGGAGAGACACATGCAGAAATCACAGAAATCAAGCAATAGCAAAGACCCTGGACATTATACAGCCTACTCTTAATCCAATTACCAATCCTTCCATCCATCCATGCCATCTACTTAAACATCCATCCATTCACACACCCATCCAGCTATCCACTCAATCGTTTCTCTGTCCATCCATCCTTTCATCCCTCCATCCATCCAGTTGTCCACATGCCACCTACTCATCAGTCCAACAATTTGTGCATCCATCCATTGACCCATCAGGCAGTCCAACTACCCATCCATCTATCCACCCATCCATCGATGCATCCTTCCATCCATCCATCCATCCATCCATCCATTCATCCACCCATCGATGCATCTTTCCACCTACCCATCTATCTACTTATCCATGTTTGACTTTTCTTCTGAATTACAGAGCCAGATATGTAGCAAATACTAATAAGTTAATCTGACTCTCTGCAGAGTTTTTTGTTTACTTGTTAAACCATATGATTAGTGAAGGTGATATTTAACAAATAAAACAGTAAACTGGTTAATCTGGCTCTGGAGAAAGTGATAATCTGATAAATTGCACATACGCACTCCATATTATTTTAGAGGAAGTCGAGTCCTCAGGCAATCCAAAGGCATGTCCACACACGACTTGCTTTTGTCTGCGTTTGAGCAACTCTGGATTTCTCCCAGCAGCTCTGCTGTTTCCTCACACTGAATCTACTGAGAGCTGAGAGTGTCAGAAGTGTTAGAAGTGTTAGGTTTTACCTTTTTGCTTTGTGTAGAGTGAGTATTAAAGGAAAAGACTGCATTGCAATTCAGAGGAAAGAAAATCTCACCTGCTCGGTTATTTGATACCCTGCTCCCGTTCAGAGGTTACTTAACGGCCTCGGGCCTGGGGTCAAACACCAACGCAGCACTCACGGGTTGGTGGGCTGCAATTTCTCCTTTATTTTAAAGTTCAGCGATTTTACATAGCATTTGAAGTAAGATGGCACAGGATTGGTGATTTGTTAGCGTGTAGTCATCAGAAGAAGCATGGATAGTTAGAAAGCATTCATCAGAGTTTTTACCTCTTAAACCCCACAGTGGGCATATGTGGTACTGTTATCATGTGTGATTTTTGGTGAGGATAACTAAAACAGTCTACCTATTTTCACTGTGGTTCAATAGCCAATATAACCACCACAGCCGCCATCTTGAATTTGTATTCGTGGGATATTTGGCTGCTTTGTGAGGATATTTTTCTTATTGTTACACATCAGCATTTGTTTCAAAAAGCAGGAAAACACAGAAATAAAAGAAAATACATAGCGTGTGACTTATTTCACGTAACACACAAATAATCCTCCTGTTTTAGAAAGATAAACCATCATCGGTATATCATCATCATCAGCAGCAGCAGCAGCAGCATCATCACTGTCATCGTCACTGTCATCGTCATCATCATCATCATCATCATCATCGTGTTCTAGGTCGACCCCGGGGTCTCTTCCCGGATGGACATGCCCGAAACACCACACCAGGAAGGAGTTCGCGAAGCATTCTGACCAGATGCCCGAGCCACCTCAACTGACCCCTCTCAATGCTGAGGAACAGTGGTTCTACTCCAAGCTCTCCCCGGATGGTAGAGCCTCTCACCTTATCTCTAAGGGAGAGCCCTGCCACCCGGCGAAGGAAGCTCATTTCAGTCGCTTGTATCCACGATCTTGTTCTTTCGATCACTACCTAAAGCTCGTGACCATAGGTGAGGTTTGGAACGTAGATTGCCTGGTAAATTGAGAGCTTTGTCTTCTGGCACAACTCCCTCTTCACAATGACGGACCTTTACAGGCTCCGTTTAACAGCAGAAGCTGCAGCAATCCATCTGTCGATCTCCCACTCCATCCTTCTCTCACTCATGAACAAGACCCCAAAATACCTCCACTTGGAGCAGGACCTCATTTCTGACCCAGAGGGTGCATTCCACCCTTATCCAACTGAGAACCATGGCCTCAGATTTGAAGGTGCTGATTTTCATCCTGGCTGCTTCACACTCAACTGCAAATCACTCCAATGAGAGCTGGAGAGCCCAGCTTGATGAAGCCAAAAGGACAACATCTTCCGCAAAAAGCAGAGACGAGATCTGATGGACACCAAAGCAGAACCCCTCAACGCCTTGGCTACACCTAGAAATTCTGTCCATAAAAATTCTGAACAGAATCGGTGACAAAGGACGGCCTTGGCAGAATCCAACCCTCACCGGAAACAAATTCGACCTGTTGTTACTAATATGAACCAAACTCTGCTTCCGGTGAAACAGCGATCGAATGGCACATTGCAACAGGTCCGGAACACCCTACTCTTGGAGCACGCCCCACAAGATCGCCCGAGGGATATGGTCGAAAGCCATCTCCAAATCCACAAAACACATGTGGACAGATTGGGAAAACTCCCATGTCCCCTCCAAGATCCTGTGGAGCACATAGAATTGATCAAGGGTGCTACGGCCAGGACGACAACCACATTGTTCCTCCTGAATTTGAGGTTCAACTAGCGGTCGGATCCTCCTCTCCAGTACCCCTACATTGACTTCCCGGGTATGCTGAGGAGTGTAATTTCCCAATAATTGGAAAACACCCACTGGTCCCCTTTTTAAAAAGGGGACTACCACCCCAGTTTTCCAATCCAGAGATACAGCCCCCAATGACCACAAGATGTTGCAGAGATGTGTCAACCAAGACAGTCCTACAGCATTCAGAGTCCTGAGATATTCAGGGCAGATCTCATCCAAACCCGGAGCCCGACCACCAAGGAGCTTTTTGACTACATCAGTAACCTCCATTCCAGTGATGGGCAGACCCCCACCCAAACACCCAGAGTCTTCCTCCTCCAAGGGGGGCATGTTGGTGGGATTGAGGAGGTCCTCAAAGTATTCCTTCCACCCCCCGATGACATTCCCAGTCGAGGTGAGCAGCTCCCCACTCCCACTGTAAACAGTGTTTGTAGAGAACTGCTTTCCCCTCCTGTGGCATCAGATGATGGTTCAGAACCTTTTTGAGGCCAACCAATAATCACTCTCCAGGCCTTCATCGAACTCCTCCCACATCTGAGATTTTGCATCAGCGACAGCTTCGGCTGCAGCACGTTTGGCCTGCTTGTATCGGTCTGCAGCCTCAGGAGTCCCACAGGCCAATAAGATCCGATAGGCCTCCTTTTTCAGCTGGACCACAGGTGTCCACCACCGGGTTCAGGGGTTACACCATGATAAGCACCGACAACCTTTCGGCCACAGCTATGAGCTGCCGCATCAGCAATGGAGGGAAGAAACATGGCCCATTCAGATTCCATGTCACCCACCTCCTCCGGTTGTAGCTCTGCCGGAGGTGGGAGTTAAAGACTTCTAGGACAGGAGACTCCGCCAAACATTTCTCGCAGACCCTAATTACACATTTGGGCCTGCTAGGTCTGGAAGACAGCTTCCCCCACCATTGAAGCCAGCTCACCACCATCGGTTGACAACTCAGCTCCCCTCTTCACCCGAGTGTCCAGAATATGCGGCCACAAGTCCGGTCACACGACTACAAAGTCAATCATCGAACTGCGACTTAGGGTGTCCTGGTGCCAAGTGCACTTATGGACACCCCTATGTTCGAACATGGTGTTCATGATAGACAAACTGTGAAGAGCACAGAAGTCCAACAACGAAACACCATTCGGGTTCAGACTGGAGAGGATGTACCTACTGATCACACTCTTTCAGGTCACACTATCATTGCCCACATGGGCGTTGAAGTCTCCCAAGACAACGAGTGAGTCTTCCAAGGAAGCTTTCTCCAACACACCCCCTAAAGACTCCAAGAAGGGTGGGTACTCTGAACTGTCATTTGGTGCATAAGCATAAAGAACATTCAGGACCCATCCCCCCACCCGAAGGCGGAGGGAAGCTATCCTTTCTTTACTGGGGAGAACCCCTAAGTTTGGACACCGAGACAAGGGGCAACAAGGATGCCCACAGCGGCTTGCTCCCTCTCCCCATGAGCAACTTCAGAATGTAATTAAGTCCAGCCTCTCTCAGAATAGGTGGTTCCAGAGCCCAAGCTATGCATTGAGGTGAACCTGACTATATCGAGTCGGTATTCCTCTACCTCATGCACCAGCCGAGCCTCCTTCCCCGCCAGAGAGGTGACATTCCATGTCCCAAGAGTCAGAGTCAGAAATCGTGGATCGGTCCGACAGAACCCATGCCTTCGGCTGCCACCAACTCACATTGTACCTGACCCCTATAGCCCCTCCCACAGTTGGTGGGTCCATGGGAGGGAGGACCCATGTCTCCTTTTAGGGCTGTGCCCGGCAGGGTTCCATGGGCAGAAGCCTGACCACTAGATGCTCGCCTTCGAGCCTTTCACCCAGGCCTGGCTCCGGGGGGGTTGGGGGAGACCCTGGTGACCCATGTCTGGCAAGCGAAACTGTGTCCTTTTCTTTTTATTTGACATAGAAGTCTTCTGAATCACACTTTGATTGGACCTTCACCAGGGACCTGTTTGCTCCTAGGATAATTAGGTCATGCAAACCCCTCCACCATGAGAACGTGGTGATTCAAGGATTGGACCATCAGTACAGTATACACTTTTATTATTCTGGCTTTTTGGCATATTGAACATGTTAATACAGAGTCTATATTGCTTAGGCTCTGTTTTACTTTCCTTTGCACTAAGTAGAGGGGCAGTGGTGGTCTAGTAGTTAGGGTGCAGGATCGCCGATCCTAAGGTTGGGGGTTCGAGTCCCCACAAGGTTGTCACTGTCCTCCCAGTGCAGCTAACTGGGTTATCAAAGGCAGGCCATGTCTCTCACTGTCTATGGTGAGAGGTTCATGTAAAAGAACCATTGCTGACTTTCCTAAAGAGTAGGCTGCAAAGCCGTCAGCGTGTTGCTAAGACCTAGAGCGGGATGGTCACCGCCAGGCCAAATCAGCCAAAGTCTCACCATGAAGGCGCCCCAGTGACATCCCCGGATGTTAAGGGATAAGTGAAGTGAAGAAGAAGCACTAAGTAGGAAAGTTTGATAATCATTTTTCTAATCTCTGTTTTTAATTGAACTTAGTAAGACTCACTGATGTGTATCATGGATAGATCTGTCTGTGATCACCTGTCAAAGAAGTGGTTCAGAACATCTTCACCTTGAATGGACGACTCTTAAAATCTTGTGTGCTGAGAGTTTGTGGATTTTATCACACATCCATATCACCTGTACTACTTTCTGCTGCAAGGTATTTGTGCATATTTGGGGGATCGGGTGAGAGAAGATAACATGGAATATTAGAATATGCACCTCTGCAAGAGAAGGCTCGAAATAAGCAACATTCAGGGACAGTTGATGCTCAGAAGACTGTCCTAAATCACCTTCATATCAGTTCAGTGACAAGTCATCGGCATGACGAGAGGAGACCGGATTTAACAGTGCGATTATATTGAGGAGCCATGACAACGATCAGTGCAATGAAGTAACTCTGAATTTTTATCATTATGTCATGTGTATGTGTGTATACACTGTAGTTAGTCAGGGGAAATGTGTGTATTCACACACACACTGTGGGTGATAGGTGGGAGGATGGACACATGATGCCCATGTTTTCGCTAAATTCTGCAATCACATGGACAGATGAGGTGTCAGAAATTCATACAAAAATTAGATGATTGTTGCAAGTTGAAAGAAACCCTAATACGATAATCCTGTGATTGGTTGATATACGACCAACATATGGGTTGATGCAGAACTATCATAAAAAATCAAACTACACATGTGGACATATAAGGAAGGCATGTTGGTTAATGTAGAGTGATGACTGAGCTATTGTGAATATAAATGGAGAGAGTTGAGAGTTAGAGAGAGCGAGAGAGAGAGAGATAAAGAGAGAAACAGAAAGACAGGGAGGGAGAGAGAAAGATAAGTGTGAGAGAGAAAAGATAAAAAAAATCGAGAGAGATTAAGGTAGATAGAGAAAGACATACAGATAGAGAGAAAGAAAGAAAGAGAGAGAGAGAGAGAGAGAGAGAGAGAGAGAGAGAGACAGTGAGAGAGAGAGAAAGAGAGAGAGAGGGGGAAAGGACAGCGAGAGAGAGAGAGAGAGAGACAGAGGGAGAGAGGGAGAGAGGGAGACAAGAAAGAGACATATAGAGAGAAACCGAGAGATTGAGAAAGAGACAGGAAGAGAGACAGAAGGAGAGAGAGAGAGAGAGACAGAGAGGGGGTGGGGGAGGGAGACAGAGGGAGAAAGAGAGGGGGAGAGAGAGAGAGAAAGGGAGAGAGACAGAGAGAAAGAGAGGCAAAAGAGAGAGAGAGAAAGAAAGGCAGAAAGAGAGAGAGAGAGAAAGAGAGAGAAAGAGAGACAGAAAGAGAGAGAGAGAGAGAGAGAGAGGCAGAAAGAGAGAGAGAGAGAGAGAGCGAGGGAGAAAGACAGACAGAAAAGAGACATAGAGAGGGGGAGAGACAGAAAGAGATGCAGAAAGAGAGAGAGAGAGAAAGAAAGGCAGAAAGAGAGAGAGAGAGAGAGAGAGAGAGAGAGAAGGGAGAGAGACAGAGAGAAAGAGAGGCAGAAAGAGAGAGAGAGAAGGGGAGAGAGACAGAGAGAGAGAGAGAGAGAGAGAAAGAGAGACAGAAAGAGAGAGAGCGAGATCAAGATAGAGAGAGAGGCAGAAGGAGAGAGAGAGAGAGAGAGAGAGAGAGAGAGAGAGAGAGAGAGAGAGAGAGAACCGATTTAGTAATAATAGCTTAGTTGCCAGGGCTTCAGATCCCGGTTGTCATTTTGTGCGTCAGTTATGCTATTCCTAGCTGTCGACGCAGGTACACACACACATACACACACACACACACACACACACACACACACACACACAATCACTGAACTCACATTCACTTCCCTTTTCTGCTCCCCTTCTTAATGTTATTAAATCTGATCAGCTTAGCCTCACTCCCTCCTTCCTCTTCTTTTTTTGCTTCTTTTGCTTTTTTTTACTCCTCATTTGTTCTCTTTTTTCCGCCTCTTGTTTTACCTCACAATCTCGCCCACACTCTGCCCGCCTGGCCGTTTCCCTGGCAACAGCTGCTTCCTGTTTGTCCGTCTGGTCTATTCTTTTTTCCAGGAGGTGCTGTGGGTTTCATTATACTGATCCTGTGTGTGTGTGTGTGTGTGTGTGAGACCTATATGCAGTAAAAAAAAAAAACCTGAGGTATTTCCTGAAAGTCCAATCCAGATCAATACTGACATAATGTTGCTGCACCTGTCAAGTGCACCTGTCTCTCTCTGTAAATTCCTGACCTTTTGCTGTGTGTCACATCATGGCAGCGACGCCTTCTTTCGGACAATCCCTACGCTCTTAGCGAGGTGGTATTTTTCATTTGACAGTTTGAGATCAAAGCAGTTTTGTGGTAAAAAGACTTTAATCATTTAAATTTAGGAACATGATGAATTAACAAGAGCAATTTTTTCACCGCACGCAATCCAGGCAGTCTGAATGTTTATCAAACCAGATCAGACCAGTTTTATCATGGAGGTAATAACTCCAGCACTGCTGACGACAGACATCTTCGTGAACTCTATGAAATGTTTGTCATAGTTGTGCTCATCAGATCTTAGGGAATTTCTTCTGAAATAGCTCAGAGCATTCAACAAGGCAATCCGAGCATATGGCGCCGTGACGTTGATTGATCATCAGGTGAACTGTTCTACCTGTTCCACAATAAAATAAACGTCACATGTCACAGCATATAAGTAATTAAACACCACACACCAATTAATACCAGCTCATTAAACATCAACACCTACAAGTTCTCATCCGGACTTCCATACTATTGCTCTTGCACTGTTCTGACAAACACAATCTCAGAAAATCACTGCACCATCAGTCCTTCGATTTTGAAACCACTCACGAACCCCGAGCAAAGCGTTTTCCCCTAATTTAATCAGATAGAACTGCCACCTGTGAGTGGTGTCGTGGTTGCCATGTTCACCTCACAGCAAGAAGGTCCTGGGTTCGAGCTCCAGGCTCTCCATGAACTTGCAGGTTCTCCCTGTGATTCTATGGGTTTTCTCTGGGTACACAGAGTTCCTCCAACAGCTCACATTAGGCTAACTGGCTAATTGGCGTCTGTGGGCTCAAGCATCGAAAGGGAGGGATAGTGTTTTTTAAGCAGCCCCTGAATGCACAAGCAGTTCATAAAGATGCGGGTGGAAGTATCACATGTCACGGAGGTGGTTGTAGAATAAAATTCATCTCTCAATTCCCGAACCACTTAATTTTATTAGGGTCACAGGAAGGGTGGAGCCCATCTCAGCCAACTCTAATTTAGAACAGTCAATCAGTGTAACGTGCATGTCTTTGGACTGCGGGAGGAAAGCGGAGTTCCCGGACGAAACCTATATAAGCATGGGGAGAATGTCCAAACTCTACACAGAAATGCCTTGACTAAACATGGGACTCAAACCTATGACCTTCTTGCTCTGAGGTGGACATGCTAACTTCTCTAATTCATCACGAACCAAGTGAGTAACTGGACATGTAATCACTTGGGTTTGAGAGGGAGAGAGAGAGAGAGAGAGAGAGAGAGAGAGAGAGTGTTTGTGTGTGTATGCGTATGTGTGTGTGAGACAGAGCGAGGGAGATAGAATGTGTGTGAAGGTCACATCACCATGATATGTGTGTTGTTAGATAACCTCCTGATGTTGGCAGAGTGAGGTGTGTGTGTGTGTGTGGGAGGATCTTGTTGTGTACTAAACCCTTTTGCTGTTTTTCTTTTCTTCCTGCTCCAAGTTTGAAAGCCACAGAGGATAAAAAGCGCTGAGAGAGCTTCAAACAAAAGTAAAGAATTTCTCAAAACACGGTTTCTCCAAGGACCACATCAAACAAAAGGAGACAAGAAGGAGGGCATTGGGAAAAGTGTGTGTGTATGTGTGTGTATGTGTGTGTGTGTGTGTGTGTGTGTGTGTGGTATGAAAACATTGCCTCTCGAAGCCACCTGTAGGTTACTAATCCCTACAGCGCCAGCTGGGGGAAAAGTCTGTCAACTCAAATATAGCACTCTGTGTGTGTGTGTGTGTGTGTGTGTGTGTGTGTGTGTGTGTGCGGAACCTCAAACACCGAGAGTGTACTTGAACTCACCAGCTGAGCAAGCCAGACTTGAAGGGAGAGCTCACAGCCCACTCATACAGATACACAACATCCTTGGCAGTGAGCACACACACACACATACACACACTCAGACACACACACAGAGAGAGAGAGAGAGAGAGAGAGAGAGAGAGCGTTTCCTACATCAGAGAGCTTTTTGCATTGTGCCGAGGTATTGATTGTCAAAGCTTAAAATATCTGCTCACCTTTACTTTTTGTTTTTCTCACACGCACACACACACACACACACACACACACACACACACACACACACACACACACACAATTTTTTTTTGTTCTGTTTGTATTCAGTTCTTTATTGTTACTACCATATTTTCAGACCATAAGGCGCACCTAAAATCCTTTCATTTTTGGTAAAAATTGACGCATTGTATTGCTGAAGCCGCATCGCTGGATAGATTGCCTGGAACATTACAACTACCGTGTTTTTGTTACATAATATTATGGTTTGTATAGGTGTGTAGGACCCCAAAATCTTCTTCTTCTTCTTCTCCTTTCGGCTTTTCCCTTCAGGGGTCTCCACAGCGAATCATCTGCTTCCCCGTTCCTCTTGGGTCCTTGTCATTCATAGAAGTATTCTGTCTTACTGAGGCTAACCTTCATTCTCCTCCTTTCCAGGGTATACCTCCACCTCTCTAGATTTTCCTGCACTTGTTCTCTGCTCTCACTACAGATCACAATGTCATCTGCAAACATCATAGTCCATGGGGAATCTTGTCTAACCTCGTCTGTCAGCCTGTCCATCACCATAGCAAACAAGAAGGGGCTCAGAGCTGACCCTTGATGCAGTCCTACCTCCACCTTGAACTCTTCTGTCACACCGACAGCACACCTCACCACTGTCTTACATCTCTCATACATGTCCTGCACCACTCTAACATACTTCTCTGCCACTCCAGACTTCCTCATGCAAATACCACAGTTCCTCTCTCGGCACCCTGTCATATGCTTTCTCCAGATCCACAAAGGCACACTGCATCTCCGTCTGACCTTCTCTGTACTTCTCTATTCACAACCTCAAGGCAAACAATGCATCTGTGGTGCTCTTTCTTGGCATGAAACCAAACTGTTGTTCACAAATGCTGACCTTTGCCCTTAGTCTCGCTTCCACTATTCTTTCCCATAACTTCATCGTATGACTCATCAACTTTATCCCTTTGTAGTTGCCACAACTCTGCACATCTCCCTTGTCCTTAAAAATGGGCACCATCACACTTCTCCTCCAATCCTCTGGCATCCTCTCACTCTTTAAGACCTTGATGAATGTTCTTGTCAGGAAATCTACCGCTACCTCTCCTAGACACTTCCATACCTCCACCAGTATGTCATCAGGCCTTTCCACTCTTCATCCTCTTCAATGCCCTCCTCACTTCACTCTTACTAATCTTTGCTACTTCCTGGTCCTAGATGGTCACCTCTTCTACTCTTTTTTTCTCTCTCTCATTTTCCTCATTCATCAGCTCTTCAAAGTACTCTTTCCATCCTTCCAGCACACTTCTCTTATCAGTCAATACATTTCCCTCTCTGTTCTTAATCACTCTAACTTGCTGCACGTCCTTCCCATCTCTATTTCTCTGCTGTGCTAACCTATATAAATCATTTTCTCCCTCTTTATTTTCCAACCGAGCATACAAGTCACCATACGCCCTCTGTTTGGCCTTTGACACCGCTACCTTCACCTTATGCTGTGTCTCCCTGTACTCCTGTTTGCTCTCTTTGGTCCTCTCAATGCCCCACTTCTTCTTAGCTAACCTCTTCCTTTGTACACACTCCTGCACTTCCTCATTCCACCACCAAGTCTCCTTATCTACTCTCCTTTCAGATGACACACCAAGTACTCTGCTACCTGTCTCCCTGATCACATTCGCTGTAGTTGTCCAGTCATCTGGAAGCACTTCCTGACCACCCAAAGCCTGTTTCAACTCCTCCTTGAAGACAACACGACACTCTTCCTTTTTCAGCTTCCACCACTTTGTCTTCTGCTCTTCCTTTGCCTTCTTCACCTTCCTCACCATCAGCGTCATCCTGCACACCACCATCCTATGCTGTTTGGCAACACTCTCACCCACTACTACTTTGCAGTCACTGACTTCCTTCAAATTACATCGCCTACACAAGATGTAGTCTACATGTGTGCTCCTACCTCCACTTTTATAAGTCACCCTATGGTTCTGTTTCTTCTGGAAGAAAGTATTTACCACAGCCATTTTCATCCTTTTTGCAAAATCTTATGTGTGAAAATCGGCTGTTTGGTCAGAGTTCATTGATATTGCGCCTTATAATCCGGTATGCCTTATAGTCAGCAAAATACGGTGGTTCTGGGGTAAACATACTCCTCCACTTGCCTCTTCAACAGCTCTTCCTCAATCCACCCATCCTCCACCTGCCACTTTACTATCTCTTCATCATCCACCCATCCAAATGCCTCTTTATTCTCTTTATCCATCCATCCTCCACGTGCCTCTTTACTATCCCTTCATCCATTCTACATCTGCCTCTTTACCATCTCTTCATCCATCCACTCATCCTCCACATGCCTCTTTACCATCTCTTCTTTGATCCATCCATCCATGCATCCATCCATCTATCCATCTAGTCATTTTCCACCTGCCTGTTTACCGTCTCTTCATTGATCCATCCATCCGACTCCACCTGCCTCTTCAACATCTGTCCATAGTCCATTTATCCTCCACTTGCCTCTTCACTATCCATCTATTCATTCCATCCATGTATTCATCGCTCCTCCTCATTCTGCCTTAGTATCCATCCATCCTCCTCCTCTATCTCATTAAAACCCTCCCTGTTGGCAGATCCATTGCTTATATTATGTACCAGTTGTATTTTAACATTGTTTTTAAAATCAACCAGTTGCATTTCACAATGCCATGTCAAATTCCACTGATCCCGCCCACTGGTGTAGCAGTCAGTTGAAGACTTTTGACCCACATGAGATTGTTCCTGTTCAGCTGGAAATCCTCTCAGTCGTTCTCTCAGACTATCAGTTGATCTATCCTTCCTTTGGGCCCGCTATGTTCCTGAGAACGGCCAGTGCAAACAGATCTGTGACCCGGTTTCCCGTCTCACTCTTTTATTTGGTCTCAGACTCAAGACCTGTCTGTCTCACTCTAGGTCTGGATGACGAGTGCTGGGGAAGCCCCAACTTCCTGACTTTTGCAGAAACTTCCTGGCTTCCAGACATTCTCTCTCTCTCTCTCTCTCTCTCTCGTTTTCTCTGTACTTACTCTAATTGCTAACATTTAAGTAATTAATAGTGTATTTTAAAAAAACTGCAGTAAACTATGTGGTTGAATCCCATGACACAGAACAGATCAGAACTTCAAGATAATTTTGGATTCCGTTAACTTGGACAGCAATCAGAGGAGAAGGCGCAATCAGTTCTGGTTCCCTAATTTGTACACTGCAGTCTGCAGAGCAACAACAGATGACTTGGAATAAATAAATAATGAAATCAGACATCCTTTGACCTACTTCCTCACTTGCATCCCATTATAGCCGTGACATCACAGGAGGTGACAAAAATGTCCTGTTGGCTGATTGGTAAGATAGACCGACAATATTCGAGGTAATGACATGGACAGGATTCAGTATTTGGGATTATTTATTTACAAACTGGATTCCAGAAAGGTTGGGAAACTATACAAATTGTGAATACAAACGGAATACAATGATGTTGAAGTGCCAAATTTCAAAATTTTATTCTGAATAAGAACATAGATGACAGGTCAAAAGTTCAAACTGAAAAAATGTATAATTTTAAGTAAAAAATATGTTGATTTTAAATTTGATGGTGTCAACAAATCTCAAAAAAGTTGAGACAGGTGGCAATAAGAGGCTGAAAAATTCAACTGCATTTATAATGAACAACTGGAAGACCAATTACCACTAAAGAGGTCCATTGGCAACATGACTGAGTATAAAAAGAGCTTCTCAGAGTGGCAGTGTCTCTCAGAAGCGAAGATGGATAGAGGATCACCAATTCCCCCAATGTTGCACAGAATGACATGGTAGCAATATAAGAAAGGTGTTTCCCTGCAAAAAATTGCAGAGTTTGACGTTATAATCATCTACAGTGCATACCATCCAAAGATTCAGAGAATATATATATATAGTATAAAGTACTATAGTACAAAGAAACCATTTCTAAACAGGACCCAGAAGTGCAGGCATTTTCTCTGGGCCAGGGTTCATTTGAAATGGAATGTAGCAAAGTGGAAAACTGTGCTGTGGTCAGACAAATCACAATTCGAAGCTCTTTATGGAAAACTGGGACATCATGTCATCCGGACTAAAGAAGACAAGGACAACCCAAGTTGTTATCGGTGCTCAGTTCAGAAGCCTGCATCTGTGATGGTATGGGGTTGTATGAGTGTGTATGGCATGGGCAGCTTGCACATCTGGAAAGGCACCGTCAATGCAGAAAGTATATTCAGGTTGTAGAACAACATATGCTCCCATCCAGATGTCATCTCTTTTAGAGAAGACCGTGTATTTTTCAACATGATAATGTCAGACCACATGCAGCATTAATTATAACATCATGGCTGTATAGGAAAAGGATCCGAGTATTGAAATGGCCAGCCTGCAGTCCAGATCTTTCATTAAGTGAAGGTTAAGTACTAAACAAATATTCAGTGCGCACTTGCTCACTTGAAAGATCAGAAGTCGGGATAAGCCGCGCTTTGTCTTACAAGCTTGTCTTACAAGCACTTGCGACAAGTGCCTACATTTGATGGAGCGCCTCACATATAAGAAAAGATATTAGAAAATAAGATCTTATTAAAAGCTGTAGCATGGCAGTTATGTTCATTATTAGGCCTCATCATAGCACATAGGCAGCACTCGTTAAGGTGGCCTCTGACAATGGCTGTGTCTCTTTGCTTGTGCTACTTGACCTTAGTGCTGCCTTTGACACTATTGATTGCATGATTCTCCTTGACAGATTAGAAAATGTTGGAGTTAAGGGAACAGCCCTCTCCTGGTTTAAATCTTATTTAACCATTGTCAGTTTGTATATGTAAATGGTGATTTCTCTATATGTTCTAATGTTAAGTTTGGTGTTCCACAAGGTTCTGTCCTAGGCCCGTTGCTATTCTCTCTATACATGCTCCCTTTGAGTCATATCATTCATGATCATGGTATTCACATCCAGTGTTATGCTGATGACACACAGTTATACATTTCAGCAAAGCCAGATGAGAGACATCAACTTAATAAAGTTGAAAAGTGTGTAAAGGACATTAGACACTGGATACTTACTAACTTCCTCCTTTTCAATTCTGATAAAACAGTACTTGTACTCGAATCTCAGGCAACTAGAAATAAAGTTTCCGATTATGTAGTAAGCTTGGATGGTGTTTTAGTCTAATCATTTGTAGCAGTGAAGGACCTTAGAGTGATTATTGATGCTGGTCTTTCTTTTGAGCGCATGTAGATAATATTACTCGGATAGCTTTCTTTCATCTCAGCAATATTACCCAAATAAGAAATATGATGAGAGTGCATGATGTAGAAAAACTTGTTCATGCTTTTGTTACCTCGAGATTAGATTATTGTAATGCGTTACTGTCCAATTCTTCCAATAGGTCCATAAACAAGCGCCAGTTGGTCCAGAATGCATTAGTGAGAGTCTTGAATAGAACGAGAAGACACAAGCATATCACCCCAATCTTATTTACACTGCACCGGCTCACAGTTAAATTTTGAATCGAGTGTAAAATACTACTTTTAACCTATACGGCAATTAATGTTCTCGCGCCACATTATCTTAGAGCACTTCTTGTCATTTATGATGTGGCAAGCCCTCTTAGATCATAACGTGCAGGATGCTTAGTGATACCTTGAATAATGAAGACTAGTGCAGGGGGCAGACCTTTGTCTTACAAAGCCCCACGGTTATGAAGTAACCTACCAGCTAATGTTCAGAACTCGGACACAGTCTCATGTTTTAAGACAAGGCTGAAAACTTACTTGTTTAGTCAAACATTTGGTTAATAGCCTTTTATTAGGTAAAAGATCTGGGGGTCTCAGGCACATAGAGTGCTGGTAAACTGTCATGTTGGGATGCTGCCGCTCCCCCAGTCTATATGTTCACCCCGGTCCGTTTGACAGTGGGGTGACTGCTTGCCCAATGGCACAGGGTGCCCTCTTGTCTGTCTACCTTCTGGTTCTTCTGGTTCTCACTCTTTTAATTATGCTGCCATAGCAAGTCATGCCGGTGTCCTTGTTTGCACTCAGCAATAATAAAATGTTCTGTTTCCATTGCACCATTATGAGTATACCTAATAACCTCTCTCCCTCCCTCTCTCCCTCTTTCTCTCTCTCTCCCTCTGTGTTTTTGTTGAGGTACACATTCTCCTTCTGCAAGGCCAGTGATCCTGATCCTTCTGCTTCCTGAGTCCTATGTTCTGTTACTGGTGTGCCGATGCTGACTGGAGTCCTCATCTTGGAAGCCCTTCCGTCTTGCTGATGAAGACCTAGATGAACCGAGATGTGCACTAACAGACTGTAAACATGACTTATATGTGTGTATATATATATCGATATTACAATACCAGCATCAGAAAGTGATCTGCAGATATTCTGCATTACGTTTGTAACAGAACTCATGTAAATAAAGTGGTTAGTGTACACCACGGGGGCCGAGCAGACCGACCTGTAGCCTGTTTTGTTTAAATTCACGCCAAGCATCGACTCAGACGTTTACTTGTTGGTTCTGGTATATTGCGGATGCTGTGTTTAATCAGTAAGGAGAAAAGTAAGAATGGGAGAGGTGGTGATGGGGTGAAGGGGAACCCCCTCTCATGGGGTACACATGGGGGGGATTCCAATCTGGATGAAAGATCTTAACATTGTGATCACATTTAAAAAAAAAAAAAAAAAACACCACAGTTTTTGAGTTCCTGAATAAATTTGTTAAAATTGTGTTACGGGAGATTTCGGTTCCGTGCTTGTAGGTGCATGTGGGTCTGATCTAACTATCAAAAATGTATAAACCTAAAGATATGCTTAAAAAGTTTTCAACTATTCATTCAAGCAATCCTACCCAGGAGCCTATCTCAGCCAACTCTGGATGAAGGTACAGTATATTCTGAACAGCTACCCAGTCTATCAAGGGCAACACATATACAACCATTCACACTCACACCGAACAGCAATTTAGAACAAATGTCTTCAGACTTCATGCCTTTAAACTGTGGGAGGAAACAAGAGTACCTAGAGGAAACCCACACAAGCATGAAGAGAACATGCAAACTCCACATAGAAACACCTTTGCTGAGACTAGGACTCGAACGAAGAACCTTCTTGCTGTAAGGAGACTGTACTGACAACTACACCAGCGTGCCGTCTCATTATAATATAATAGAAGAGAATGAAGTACGTAATGCATTGTGCTGTTAAGTAATATTTCAGTTCAGGAAGTTGTTCACCACTGGAGTCCATGGTGGTATTGTGTAATAAATGTCCACGCTTTAATATTTGAAACATCTGATGTTTTATTTGAGGTCATTAGGGAGTGTATATCAGCTTTACTTTAGCATCATTTATGGTTAACTTAAAAAAAAACAACCTACACACACCATCAACAAATCAACAAAGCAGCAAGAAATCTGAGCTACCTGGAAATCAACGTATTGGCTTCGAAAACTTTTAGGATTTCTCAGTGTTGACGTCCATGCAAAACACTCCTCCGTTACATCAGTCCTTTTAATTTTTCTTTCTTCCTTTCGGCTTTGTCCCTTTTCTCGGGAGTCGCCACAGCGAATCATTTGAGTCGCACATTTGATTTGGCATGGATGCCCTTCCTGACAACCCTTTTAGCAAGGGACAGAAACACACTGACGGCTTTGCAGCCTACTCTTTTTACGAAAGTCAGCAATGGTTCTTTTACATGCCTCTCACCATAGACAGTGGGAGACATGGCCGGCCTTTGATAACCCAGTTAGCCGCACTGGGGGGGACAGTGGCAACCTTGTGGAGACTCGAACCCCCAACCTTAGGATCAGCGATCCTGCGCCGTAACCACTAGACCACCACTGCCCCTATATCGGTCCTTTTTATGTATTTATGTTTTTTTACTTTTTCATTTCTATCAAGACATAAAAACATGCAAGGCTGTAAGTGACGTAGCTGTATTAATCACATGTATAGTAATTTCATTGAAAAAAAAAGTGTTGGCCTATTAAAATCTTCCGGAGATAAGCTGCATCAGCTTCTCTCATGTCTGTATGACTTCAAACATCCTGCCTGAAAGTGTAGCACTACAGGAAGTCAGCTCAGCACCTGCAGCACGAATGACATGATGGCTGCAGCACCGCATGATTAATATTTCTCATAATATTTCATAGACAACACACATTTCTGGATTTTCTATTCCTGTCATTCTAAACTTCATATACTGTAAGTAGAAGTGGCATCGTAGGGCTGAGAGAGGACAGTTCGTCTTCTATTCCAGCACATGTGAATAAAAACACACACTTCTGGTCTTATGTGACGAAGAGACGCAGGTGCAAACCATAAACATTCGGGGAGTGACGATAGATGGTCAGGATTACAGGAAACTGACCTCGGAGCGGCGCTGCGATTATAAAGCAGGGGCTTATTATGGTTAATTACGGCAGCTTTCTGTGATGTGGTCTGGAGAAGCTGCTGATCTGTTCCACCTCTGGGAGTGAAGGATGACAGAGAGAAGAGAGGAAAAGTAGAAAGGAGAGGTAAATAAAGGAAAGGAACAATGAGTATTGGTGAAAGGAATGAAGGGATGGAGCAAAAGAAGGGTAAGAAAATGAAAGAAAAGATAGAGGAAAGGAAATGATGTGAAAGAAGGAAGAGGTTGGATAGAGGGGTGGAAATTAAAGGATGGCAGAAATGAAAGTAAAAAGAAAAAATTTGATTCAAGGTTTGATTCCCAGCTTGTTTATGTGGAGTTTGCATGTTCTGCCCGTGCTTGCTTGGGTTTCCTCCATGTACTCCAGTTTCCTGCCACAGTCCAAAAACAGGCACATTATGCTGACTGGCTTTCCTAAATCAGCCTAAGTGTGAGTGTGAATGGTTGTGTGTGTGTTGCCCTGAAATGGCCTGGTGAGCTGTTCAGGGTGCACACCGCCCTTGCCCCGAGTTGGCTAAGATAGGATCCAGCCTCCCTGAAGCCCTTATTAGGGATCAAGTGGCTTGGAGAATGAATGAATGGGATCGGGAGAGGGATCTAAAGGAAAGGAAAGAGGAAGGAAACTAAAGGATGGTGGAAGGGATGGAGAGAAACAGGGGAAAAGGGGAAAAACGATGATGGAAAGATAATAGAGGATAGAGTGAATGGGGAAAGGGACAGAAATTGTAGAAGATGGGAGGGAGAAGAAATATGAACTTAAAGGAAAAGAGGGGATAAAGAGAGGGAAGGTAAGAATGGTGTGCATGGAGCACATCCATCAGATTACAGGGTGGAGAGGAAGAGTCTGTTGTTTTGGTTCTTTCTCTTTAATCCGCCCTTTTTCTCTGTAATGAGTGACTTTCAACTGCAACAGACACCCCTTCACTCTGTCGCTCCCTACATGTAAAGGAGTAAAGTTACGAGATGACAGAGCTGACTGGGTACCCTTCATATTACTCAACACACACACACACACACACACACACACACACACACACACACACACACACACACACACAAAACACTAAACTGTAAATACAAACATGCTATTCCATATCACAAAACACTTGCTGTTGAATTCTGGTTTCTGATTGGGCAGATGGTGACATTGGTTTCTATAGCAACTTTGTCACTACACAAGACAAAATGTTTTTAACACCTCAAAACACTCATGTTCTACCTCAACACCACACACTATTATATCCCGATTACTCACATCATCGCATTTGGTTGTTTGCCAGTTATGTAGCTAATGTCTGGATACAAGAGAGTTTGCAATGGCGGCTAACATGCTAATACTACATGATCTAAGAATAGCTAAGAAGGCTAGCATGAAGAAGCAACTAAATTAGCATAAACTGGTAAACTCATGAACTAACTTAATGTTCCTTCATAGTTTATTATCTAATGCACCTCTTTCCTCACAACAAAAACGGCTAAAGTACTCAGTGAGAGCATTTTGTAGCTATCTGGGTTAATGTCTGAATATTATTCTTCTCTTTTTGGCTTTTTCCCTTTTCCCGGGAGTCGCCACAGCGAATTATTTGATTCGGCAGAGGTTTTTACGTCGGATGCCGTTCCTGGCACAACCCTTTTTAGCAAGGGACAAAAACACGCTGACGACTTTGCAGCTACTCTTTACGAAAGTCAGCAATGGTTCTTTCACATGCCTCTCACCATAGACAGTGAGAGACATGGACCGCCTTTGATAACCCAGTTAGCTGCACTGGGGGGGACAGTGACAACCTTGTGGAGAGTGGGACTCGAACCCCCAACCTTTGGATTAGCGATCCAGCACCTTATACCACGAGACCACCACTGCCCGGGTTAATGTCTGAATACAAGCACAAATGGTTTGGAATAGCAGCTGACATGCTAATACTACATTATATATGAATAGTGACGAAAGTTAGCATAAAGAGTCAACTAAATTAGCATAAACTGGTAAACTAGCAAACTAGCTTAATATTCTTTTATAAGCCGTTAGCTCAATAGCAAAAAAGTATTACTGTATCTCGCTGGGATTTTTCAGTTATTGACTCTCACCTGCATGCCTTTTGTGTGTGTGTGTGTGTGTGTAGTATGACTTTTCGGCACTCATTGATTGACTATTTCTGTTCTCTCTCTTTGCCTGAGCTGTTGAACATTTGGCAAAGGTTCAGTCAGCATTAGTGAGATGGAGAACAACAACAGAGAGGATGTTCTGATTCTCCTGAGACAGAGCTAAAGAGAGGGAAACGTAGAAGGTGAAGTGAACGAGGAGTGAGTTATAATGTTTTTTGTTTTTTCAGAGAACAGCCCAGGCAGATTGAAGTTACGTGACTGAGCTCTGACGGCTAATCAGTGTCATGCTACATCATGGTTTCCTTTGAACTGCTGAATGTCCGACTCAAATTATAACAACATCGTACAGTATGCTACATCAGTCTATCAATCCTTAATCTGTTCATGCGAATAGACTTAATTAATAGGTGAAGGAATAAAAATGCCTTTGTGAAGGTGAAATGATTAAAAGTAGACACCGTTAGCATGGTAGAACTTGATAAAACCTAACCCATGATATAACATGGGATGCTGATTGGTTAAGGGAAGCATTTCATCACTGTATAATGTTATTGTGTGTTATGCTAATCACCCATTCATGCTAATAACACCATTAAAATATTCCAGGGGTAGTAGGATATATATGTTGCTGTATACATAGTAAGGTAGAGTCCGTTGGGCTTTATACACCCGAGCCGTAGTGGCTCATCGGACGGGTGCTTATCCCCGGTTTCCATAGCATGAAGCAACCAGGAGTTCAACTCCTCCTGGATGGGACGCTAGTCCATCGCAGGTTACCTTCCCAGTATATTTTTTACTGGTACCCATTTATACTGCTGGGTGAACAGAGGCACACTTGTGGTTAAGACCTTGCCCAGGGGTCTTAGCACAGTGGGGGTCTCACTGGAATTTTGAACACACAACCTTCCGATCATAAGCGCAGCCCCCTAACCACTACCCCGCCGGCCTCGCTGTATACATCGTAAGTTTTCTTTAAATCTTGTCAACATGACAACCAAAAGATTTGTTGAAATAGCTAATTAATTAACTATACAAATCAATCTATGGGGTAGATTCTGTGGTACAGTGGCATAGTAGTTAGAACATCTATGCTACAGCAAGAAGGTACAGGACTCAAGTCCCAGGCTTTATGAGGGAATTTCTGTATGGAGTATGTTTTCGTGGGTTTTCCTCTAGATACGCTGGTTTTCTACTACAGTCCCAAGACATGCATATAAGGCTGTTTCAATTTGCTCCTATGTGTGATTATATGTGTATGTTGACCCTGAGATAAACTGGGAAGCTGTTTAGAGTGCTGGCTGAGATAGGTGCCAGCCTCCCCGCAATCCTCATAGGATTGAGCAACTCAGCTAATGAATGAATAAATTAAAAAAAAAAAAAAAAAATTGGCATTTATTTAGCAGACATGATGTCCCGATGGTGTTGTCTCACTGTAATATCACATTGAAAACGTAAAATGTAGGTGTACGTTATGAGACCATTATACCACACATAGGTTGAATTCCTTCTTCTGATTGGCCACCCGCATTTGCAGTACAACAGGTTGATATTAATGCACTAGTTCGGATATGTTAACGTTTCTATAGTAACATCTCAGTCTCAGAGAGAGAAGAGAGAGAGAGAGAGAGAGAAGCTTCTCCTATGTATAAGGGAACGTGAATGTTGTATAACATTAAACATGCTATAACTATTAAAAAGATACAACCAAAAAAATAAATAAATAATTAAGACACATCGTTTCTTACTGAAAAACAAAAATCTAAGGTATAAGTGGAACAAAACCCCTGAGCCCCACTTGTTCATTCCACCCCCTCACTGATTATTTTTCTCCATCAATGTTTTAGAAACTACTTGAGAAACAGCAGCGTAAAAACAAACGCCTTAACGTTTTTCCCCCGCTACATGTGAATCTCCTGTAGAGTCTCTGCGAACAGACCACCGAGTGAGTTTTTCGAGTTTCTGTTGCGATGACGAGGCTGCGGGTGCTATAGCAGACCTCTACATCCAGCTTGAAACCACAAGTCTAAGAGTGAGTGTGTTGTGGCTGAGATCGAGAGAAAGAGGAAGAACGAGCCGTGTGATGCGTCTTGGTGGAGGAGTCTGAATGTTTATAGGCAGTGTGTACTGTAAGAGAACTGATCTCAGAGCTGATACCGAGGGCCTGCGACGTATTAAAGATAGAAAGATAAAAAGAGACGAAGTCATAATTAGACTTATTTATACAGCAGCATTTAACAGACGTTCAGAACGTTCTACAACCACAGTGTTACTGAGGAACATTAATGGAAAGTCCTGGTAGAAAAACAGGATGTTTATCAGCACTGTAACTGTTACGGCTGGTAACGACTCTTCTATACTCTACTATACTTTACTGTTCTCTACATTATTGTACTGTGCTCTGCACTGCTGTGCTGTATGCTGCCGTACTATACTGCACTGTACTCTAATGTCCTCTTCACTACTGTGCTGTGCTGTATGCTACTGTAGTGTGCTTATTTTGTACTCGACACTTGTGTGCTGTATGCTACTGTACTCTACTGTACTCTTCGCTACTGTGCTGCACTGTACTCCACACCAGTGTACTATACTACACTGTACTCTATACCACTTTACTATACTGTACTGTGCCATTCTGTACTTTATTCCATTGTGATGCATCCTACTCTAATGTATTGTAAAGTCTGTGCTGTACTCGTCACTACTGCACTGTACTATACTCTACTCCACTATACTCTGCTGTGTTGTTTGCTTTTGTGCTGAATGATACTGTGTTGTACTATACTGTGACACTGTGCTCTACTGTACTGCACTGTACTGTACTCTACTGTACATTGCCACACTCTGTTATAATATACTCCACTGTAATCTGGTCAAATATACTTGGTCATACTGAACAGTACTCTGTGCTGTTGTACTATATTCTGTTGTACTCCACTCTAGTCCTTTTTTTTCGACGGAGCTTTACTCTACTGTACTCTACTGTGCGGTGTTGTGCACTTCTGTACTTCACTCCACTGCACTACACTGTACTGTACTCCACTGTACCATTCTGTACTGTACTGTACTGCACTATATTCCAGTATACTTTATTGTGCTGTACTCTACTCGAATGTACTGTACTATACTTCACGCTGTTGTATTGTATTCTGTTGTACTCCATTCTAATATTTTCTTTTCTACTCTACTCTACTTGACTTTACTCTTTTATACTCCACCCCACTCTACTCATCCTTTTCTCTCAGCAGTTTCAGCATCTCTTGCTGAACTCGATCTGTTAATCTTCTTCTTTTCTTCTTCTTCTTCTTTTCCTTTCGGCTGTTCCCTTCAGGGGTCGCCTCAGCGAATCATCTGTCTCCATCTCTCCCTATCCTCTGCATCTTCTACTCTTACTCCAACGACCTTCATGTCCGCCTTCACCGCATCCATAAATCTTCTCTTTGGTCTTCCTCTGGGCCTTTTGCCTGGTAGTTCCAACCTCAGCATCCTACGACAATATATTCACTATCCCTCCTCTGTACATGTCCAAACCATCTCAATCGAGCCTCTCTGACTTTGTCTCCAAAACATCTTACATGTGCTGTCCCTCTGATGGACTCATTTCTGATCCTGTCCATCCTCGTTACTCCCAAAGAGAACCTCAACATTTTCATCTCTGCTACCTCCAGCTCTGCCTCCTGTCTTTTCCTCAGTGCCACTGTTTCTAAATCGTACAACATCGCTGGCCTCAACACCGTCTTGTACACTTTTCCTTTCATTCTTGCCGATACACTCCTATCACACATCACACCGGACACTTTTCTCCATCCATTCCAACCTGCCTGCACACGCTTCTTCACCTCTTTTCCACACTCTCCATTGCTCTGGATTGTTGAGTCCTCCACCTTCTTTATCTCTGCCCCCTGTCCAACATTCAAAGTCCCTACTCTCAGTCCTAGGCTCACGCATTTCCTCTTCTCTCTCTGCCTACGGACACGCCTCCCGCCTCTCCTTCTTCGACGTCTTCGACCAACAGTAGTCCAATTTCCATCAGCACCCTGTTGGTTGACAGCACTGATGGCGGTCGTTGTTAACCCGGGCCTCGACCGATCCGGTATGAATTCTGTATTGATCATTTGCATTTTTAAATGTGGCAGAAGTTTTACGCCGGATGCCCTTCCTGTCGCAACCCTCTGCATTTATCCGGGCTTGGGACCGGCATAAGGGGGAGAGACACTGGTTAGTGCCCCCCAACCTCATGGCTGCATTGAACTCGATCTGTTAATGATGATGTTAATAGTCTTCATGACAAACCTTTGAAATTTTCAGTTGTCTTCCTGTTCTAGCCCGTTCCCTGAGCGCCTCTTCACTGCAGTAATAATACAGTTCATATTTATACATCTATATTAAGGTAGGGTTTTTTTTTTTTTTTTTTTTTTTTATAACGGAACAAAAATCTCGCTCAGAGCTGAGTGCTGGAAAACAGTGGGAGCCACATGATTTCTTCAGAAACCCCTCCATTAGCTAATTAATTTCTATCTAGACAGCAAGCTGGTGTTAAATATCGTACAGTAACTTGTTACTGACTGCGTTTATACAATATAGAATGTCTCTCATCTTGCATTATAATGGGGGGGACAATAGTTTTGGACCACACTTTATATATATGGAATAAAACATACTGGGGAAACAATTACTTAAGTTCGATCAGATATGAATAGATAGACTCTTATCTCAGAGTGAGAAAGAGGCAGAGAGAGAAAACGAGGCAGAGAGGGAGAGAGAAGAGGAAGGGATACAGAAAGGATCAGAGAGAGAGAGAGAGAGAGAGAGAGAGAGAGAGAGAGAGAGATCCAAACACACATGAAAATATGCTGAAGCTCCTGTTTTTTTTTTGAAGAGCTATTTAAATGAATAGAAACGTAACTGAGTCATTTGTTTGCGGATTGCAGTCCAACATGCTAACAGCATTCGCTGTGGGGAGACAAAATAAAAAACGGTGTTTAATACTCCGAGGAGGAGTGTGTGTGTGTGTGTGTGTGTGTATTAGATGAGCAGGCCCTCACATGGTCGCAAATAACACATGCTACTGTCACTAGAGCTGGAATGTGTGTGATGGATCCTGACCTGTACCATGGTGCACTGCAGACCAGGGGGGCGGTCTGAAGATGCGTATGGGATGAAGGACAGAATCGTCATGGTTACTAAGTGTTGTTTGTGTTTATAAATGTTATGATGTAGCGAGAACAAGCGCAATGGCCCATTTTATGCCTAAACAGAAGTAAAGCCACCTCCAGGCCGTGTGTGTGTGTGTGTGTGTGTGTGTGTGTGTGTGTGTGTGTGTGTGTGTGTGTGTGTGACTGTAGGCAGAGGCAGTGGTGTTGAAGTTCAGTTTAACGTAAAAATTCACTACAGGGGAAAGTCTGAACATGTCTTACATACATCTCTCTGTCTATCGGTTTTACATCTCTCGGTTTGTTTCTGTCTCTATCTAGTCTGTCTGTTTCTGTGTCTGTCTATCTGTCTGTGCTCTGTATGAGTGTCTGCCCCTCTGTCTGTTTTTATCTGATCTTGTCATTTTATTTTTCTTTCCCACTCTTTATCTCAGCCTCAATCTCCCCATCTTTCTCTCTTCATCACTTTCTTTCTCTATCTCTTTCTCACTCTTTTTCTTTCTCTTTCTCATTCTTTCCTGACCTCCTCCTGGTCTACTTTTCATTCTCCTTCACTCAGTTCATTTCTCTCTGTATCATTTCCTTTGTTCTCTTTTTTCCTCGATTAATTTTAATTCATTCCTTTTCTCTCTCCCACATGTCTCTTATTTCTTCTTTTGCTATGTCCCCCCCCCACCCCCTGTTCTAACCATTATAACCTGATAAAGTCAGACAATCACTGTTTCCGCTGAAACCTTTTACAGTTTAACTCTGTTTTCAACACACTCACTTCCTGTAGGTCAAGTCTTCTAATTCCTAGGCTGTGTGTGTGTGTGTGTGTGTGTGTGTGTGTGTGTGTGTGTGTGTGTGTGTGTGTGTGTGTGTGTGTGTGTGTGCTTGCATGATATTAGTTTACTTTACTCCCGTTTCGAAGTCTCCACTGACTCGATGTTTACTCATCATCTCATCGCCTTTCTGAGGGATCACCACAACGACACACATTCGGTTTGCAGTGCTCTGTGCAGGTTCACCACCTCTCTACTTCCTTCTGGTCCTGAGTGGGACATTTTCTATCATCACCCATATAACTTTATCTGCTTTATATACTGGAGTGTCTACAGAATAGTGACAAGCTGCTGAGTAGTAATATGAACACACACACACACACACACACACACACACACACACACACACACACACACACACACACACACACACACACACACAGACACATAGGCCAAGAACGTTAGATGTGGCATACAGGAAGTGAGTATGATGAAGAAAAGTAAAGTCAGATTTGGGGGGAAACAGTTGCTGTCTGACCTGCTGCATTTCTAGTGGGTGGTACCGAGAGATAGAAGGAGAGAGATAGATAGATACAGAAACAGAACGTGAGAAAGAGAGACAGAAAGAAACACAGAGAGAAAAAGAGAGAGAAGCAGTTAGAGAGAAACATGGAGACAAAGCGAGGGCAAGAGAGCAGAAACTGAGTAAAAATATAAAAAGAGAGGTAAGATAGAGAAAATAAGAAAGATAAGAGGAATGAGTGGGCAGAAATATCTTAGCAGGAAATTAAGATTTTAAACAGGAAGTAAATAAAAGGAAAATATGATGAATAATCCAGGCAGTGGGTTGTTATATTTCAGTAATAAATGCACATAATCAAATTCCAGAGCTTCCCAAGAATAAAACCAATGAACTTGATAACAGATGTGTCCTCTGACATCTCCTGGTTCTCTCCAAGTTGCACTATTTTAATGTTTGCACATTTTATACTTGTGAAAAGCCTGATATGATTTAAATGTGATGATAAACATATGGAGGTCCAATTCTGCAGCATTCCTTGTTAACAAGGCTGTTTCTCTCTCCCAGCGTCCAACTCGCTGTAATTTACATAGAGACGTCTGGCTGGATGAGTGCAGCGGAGAGGCCATCGCAGATATAGTCAGTGATCCCTCTGAAGCCCGCCCACGGCGCAACAAGCCACACACCCAACCATTCACACACACACACACACACACACACACACACACACACACGCACACACACCTACCTAGGGACAATTTGGAACAGTCAATTAGCCTCATATGCATGCCTTCGGACTGTCGGAGGAAACCGGAGTACTCGGAGGAAACAAGTATTGTATTGAGTATTGTTGTGAAATATCATTACCCATGAAAATGGCGATTGTGACCCCTGGGGAGGGAAAACTGGAACCCTCATGTAGTGGGCAGTGCTCCACCAGGGGTAGACTTCATATCACTGTTTTTTTTCTCTCTATCTCTCTTTATCTCTCTTTCTCAATGTACTGCTCGTGTACCACAGAAGACAGATCACAGGGGACAGCCCTCAGGAAATAGGCCACAGAGGACAGATCACAGGGGACAGCCCTCAGGAAACATGCCACAGAGGAGAGATCACAGGGGACACCCCTCAGGAAACAGGCCACAGAGGACAGATCACAAGGGACAGATCTCAGGAAACGGGCTACAGAGGACAAATCATAGGGGACAGCCCCCAGGAAACATGCCACAGAAGACAGATCACCAGGGACAGGACATAGGGAACAGCAAAGAGGACAAGCTACAGAGGATTGGCCACAGAAGACATGCCACAAGGGTCAACCTACATAGGATAGGCCACAGGGGACAGACTATGTGGCACAAGCCACAGAAGACAAGCTAGAGTGGACAGGCCACAGAGGACATTTCAAAGGGTCCGCAAGCTTCATGGGACAGCCCTCAGGAAATAGGCCACAGAGGACAGATCACAGGGGACACCCCTCAGGAAACAGGCCACAGAGGACCGATCACAAGGGACAGATCTCAGGAAACGGGCTACAGAGGACAAATCGTAAGGGACAGCTCCCAGGAAACATGCCACAGAAGACAAATCACCAGGGACAGGCCATAGGGAATGCCACAGAGGACAAGCTACAGAGGATTGGCCACAGAAGACAAGCCACAAGGGTCAACCTACATAGGATAGACCACAGGGGACAGACTATGCGGCACAAGCCACAGAAGACAAGCTAGAGTGGACAGGCCACAGAGGACATTTCAAAGGGTCCGCAAGCTTCAGGGGACAGGCCTCACGAAACAAGCCAGCAAGGACAGGCCACAGGGCTATAGGCTACAGAACACAGGCCTCGTAGAACAAGCAACAGAGAACAGAATACAGAGGACAAGTCACAGACTGTTTCATATCTCTTGGACAGTTTTCTAACTGCAAACTGGTGGTGATCTGATTGTACTTGACTCTAAAATTCTACCTACAATATTTTAATCATTTATTTAACACCATGACTCGGTGGAAACGGGGTGACACTCACAAATAAACACTAAGCACCAGAGAAATTATGGCAATAATATGATTGCTGGTTCACTGGTTGTATTCTGCTATTTTTAAGGCCTCCTTTTGACAAAGAATCCAAGACTTGGCTATGACAAAATGTACCAGATTCTCGAGCATGAAAAATTACTCACTAGCTAATTACCAAAGCCATCGTAGCCTGAACTGAGTGAATCATATGAAAAACTGGTCTTTATGGTTGTGGTCAGGATCATTTCTATCTATACTTGGTACAAGAAGTCATTTAGAGCCCCCAAACTCATTCACTCATTCATTTTCGGAACCACTTAATCCTAATTAGGGTCATAGGGAGGATAGCGCCCATCTTAACCGACTCTGGGCGAGGGCAGCCCCCAAACTAACAAAACTAAATTGAGGTCAAGTAGGATGTCACCAGCCGCTGAAAGCTCAGAAATAGCACAAGAAGTAAAGGAGAGAGTCTGTGATGTAGCATGAGCGCTAGTTCTCAGAATTCTGAGGTTTGTTTATGAGCTTAGGTTTCCTCTGACCGATCTGGTTTCCTCCCACAATCCAAATACGTACATACACGTTAGGGTCATTGGCTGTTTCAAATTATCCTAAGGTGTGTGTGTGAATCATTGTGTGTGTGTTGGCCTTGCGATAGACTGGCGAGCTGTTCAGGGTGTCAGCTGAGATAGGCTCCAGCCTCCCCACAACTAATAAAGGGCCAGTCAGTGTCCTTCACACACTAATAAAGGGCAAAGCTGAAGATTATGAACCATAAATAAAGCACAATATCTTCCACAGCGCTGTGAAATCCTGAAGCGATTCCTCCGTTTGTCATCACTTCCTGTTTCCATCCTTATGTTCAATCCATGCATAACTCAAGGGAGAGGGAATAAAGACAGAAGTAAATGCTGAAGGAAGAAAAGTGTCATTATATAACATGTGGTACAGATTTTATTACTGGTGCTTTACTTTAATTGTGGAAGGAGAAAAAAGGATTTTGTTTGTTTTGCTGATATTATTCCCAGACAATTCTCAGACTGAAGCTGTGTGAAACGACTGAGATCAATCAGCACATCAGTTAGAGAAGGAAATTACTCAGCGGTCTCTTGATTTATATTATCATAAACTCTATCTTTATCTTTCTCAGCTCCATACCTTCCTTGCTCACGGCACCAGTCAGCTTCACACTTTCATTTCACCTCAATTGAAACTTGGCTGTGTTTCTGTTTGGGACACAAAGACAAGCACATGGAAGGAAACCAGTCAGGAGCTTCTCTCGCTCTCGCTCTCATTCTCTCTCTCTCGCTCTCTCTCTCTCTCACGCACACACACACACACACAGAGCATGGTCAGGAAAAAATGAAGGCCTGAAACGGGACTTTTTACATACCTGGTTTCTATTTAACTTCAAACAGCAAAAGGAGACAGACAGACTTAGATGTACTTGAAAAAGCATAAACATCAGAAGTAAAAGAGTGTTCACACATTCACTGCATGCGAGTCACTGGTCCACTGTGTAAATTCACTCCATGAACAGATTTAGTGTCTGGTGTTATGAGACTTTTCTGAATATTCCAACACTTCACAACAGACAACCGTTAATTCATTTGCCGATCCACTTAATCCAACTAGGAATGGTGGTGATGGTGGGGGGCACTGCAGCCTATCTTAGTTGACTCTGGTTGAAGGTCTAGTTTATCATAGGGCCAATACAATCACAACCATTTACACTCATTTTCACATCTAGGGGCAATTTGGAACTGCCAATTAACCTAATGTGCATGTCTTTGGACTATGGGATGAAAACCAGAGCACCCAGATGAAACCCACGTAAACATAACAACAAAAAGCAATTTTCACACCACGGAAATGCCCTTGCTGAGCCCAGGACTCAAACCCAATCTAGAGTTTATTCATAAGAATACAGTCTAATCTAGTCTAGTCTATAATAGTATAGCATATCATAGTTCAACACAGTATAGCACAGTAATAGTATAGAATATTATGCCTTGTACAGTTGAGATTGTACATTTAATATTTTATAAAATATAGCATAACATAGAGTATAGAATAGCAGAGCATGGTATATAGTATAGCACAGAATAGATTGGGCCCTGTGGTGGCCTGGCCAGGGTATATTCCCAACCAATCGGCCAGAATCGACTGAGGTGGGCGCCAGCCTCCCCGTGACCCCAATTAGGATTAAGAAATTCAGAAATAATAATAAGTATTGTCAAAGTACATTGAAATTTGATTTGTGCTCTGGGCACCTGTTACCACTGTGCTGCGCCAGTTATTGTGTTCTATCCTTTGATGCTGAGCACCAAGCAGGAAGCAACAACTGCCAAATTTTAATGTCTTATGTTATATGACGCGGCCTGAATTCGAACTCCGACCTTCTGAAGGATAAAGCAGACGATCTACCAACTGAGCAAAACCCCCGGTAGAAAATGAAAGAATGGGTGTATCTGGGCATTTTGTAGTGTAGTATAGTTTAGAATAGTATGCCTCATACAGTCTACAGTTAATTATTCATTCACTGGCCGATCCAGCCAGCGAGTTCACAGAAGAAAGAATGGTACGCATTTGAGGATGATGTAGACATGATGCTTGAAAGTATTCTTCCGGGGAGGGTAGACCGCAAGCTTGCAGCTATGGCAGCATTCATGTACAGTATGTCTCTAAGCAGATTTGGTGTTCAGGAGAAGAAAGCCTGAAGGACAACATTGATAATAAATCGACACCAGCAAAAGATCAATTGGCTCAGGGGCGACATATGGCGCCTCACAGCCAGATACAAGGCAGCTCCAGAGGAAGAGAGACCAGGATTGGCTGAGTTGAGGAAGAATCTGCCCAAAGAGATTGTTTCACTTAGAAGGGCAGAGAACAACAGGAAGAACCGTAAGGAGAGATCAAGGAAGTACGCAGGCTTCACAGCTAATCCCTCCCAGTTCACATAGAAGCTCCTTGGAGACAAGAGATGAGGCAGGCTGGATTGTGCAAGACAAGAAGTCGAGGAACACCTACGGAAAGTACACTCTGATGAGAACAGAGACCAAGACCTTGGAGACTCTGACACGCTCATGACTCCAGAACCACCAACAACTTTCTACAATAATATTGAGCAAAAGCTGCAGGAAGTCAAAGACGTCATCACGAAGGCAAGAACAGGATCAGCACCAGGCCCCAACGGAATCCCATATAAGGTCTACAAGAATTGCCTGAAACTATTGGAGAGACTTTGGAAACTGATAAAGGTGATGTGGAGGAAGGGTCAGTTACCAGAATGTTGGTTGGTAGCAGAGGGATGCTTCATACCAAAGGAGGAAGACTCCAAGACACTAAAACAGTTCTGGACGATTTCTCTCTTGAATGTTGAGGGGAAGGTGTTTTGGTCCGTCCAGGCAAAGCGCTCACCACATGCTGGCAAACAAGTACATGGATAGCTCAGTGCAAAAGGGAGGAGTACCAGGAGTCTCAGGGTGCCTTGAACACACCAGTGTGCTGACACAGCTCATTAAGGAAGCCAAGGCAAACAAAGGAGATCTGACGGTCTTGTCGTTGGATTTGGCCAACGCATATGGAACAGTTCCCCACAAGTTTGTAGGCTTAACACTGAAGAAGTGGGGACGACAACTACGGGCAGGTTAGGGCTAGGATGTGTCACCAGAGCAAACTGGAGGGCAGCATCAAATGCAGAGAAGAGGAAGATGGTCGAGAGTGAGGTTCAGTCCATAGAGGAAGAGACAAGACAAGCGGCAGCCGTTTTGATAAAAAAAAAAACAAAAAAAAAACAGGGCAGTTGGTTGAGATGGGAAGGGGTCCAGTCAAGGAGGGAGTCTTGGAGCGACATGTGGAAGATGGACCACCAGAGAATTGAATTTCTCCTGCGTTCTGTTTATGATGTACTGCCTGCACCAGTCAACCTCAGAACTTGGAATCTCACTGAAGACCCTACCTGCAAGTTATGCGGTATGCCAGCAAACCTGGAAAACATTCTGTCTTCTTGCAGAGTGGCACTGACGGACGGAAGATATCGATGGCAACATGACAAGATCCTCGGCAAGATTGCGGCCAGCCTAGATGTGGCACGGAGGAAGAAGCCAACAGCTCAGACAAAGCTGACCTTCCTCAACTTTGTCAGAGAGGGGGGAGCAGCACCCGCTAATAAGAGGTCTACAGACACTGGTCTTCTGGCGACAACAGGAGACTAGGAACTGCAGGTAGATCTCAAAAAGCGGCTGAGATTCCCACCAGAAGTCGCCACCACAACTTTGCGTCCCGACGTGCTGTTGCTGTCAAGAGCCAACTAAAAGTTGTTGAACTGACAGTGCCATGGGAAGAGAGAATGGAAGAGGCACACGAGAGAAATAAGGCCAAATATGAACCGCTATTGGACGAGTCCCGACAGAAAAGAATGGAAGACCTGGAACCTCCCTGTCGAGGTTGGCAGTTGGGGCTTTGCCAGGCAGTCACTCTGGAGAGCCTACGGAGTACTTGGCATCACGGGCATGACAAGGAAACAGGCGATAACAGATGTCTGCAGGCAAGCAGAATTAGCTTCACAATGGCTTTGGCAGAAAAGCGATCAGCAGTGGACAGCTAACCAGTCTCTGGCCGAGGACTGATGACCCTCGGTCGGCACATCTCTGGAGGATGTCATGGACAGTGCCGAAACATCTGATGAAAGAGGATTCCACCTGATAACGAGACTGGTGCATGGTTTCACCCCATTGTTTAAAAGTAAAAAAAAAATGTTATATGGTGTTATACTGTATGGTTGTGCAGTGCAGTATACTGTCGTGTATTATTGAGTGGTGTACTGCAGGGTAGTGTCGTTTAGGAGGGCCAGCTCTGTCCTCGGCTGCCCACTGGACTCTGTGGAGGAGGTGAGTGAGAGGAGGATGGTAGCAAAGCTCACATCCATCCTGTCCAACAGCTCTCACCCACTGCACCAGACTGTCGAGGAGCTAAGCAGCTCCTTCAGTGTACGACTGAGGCATCCTCAGTGCAGGAAGGAGCGCTACCGCAGGTCGTTCATTCCCACCGCTATCAGACTGTACAACGCCACTTTGTAACTGTCTGTGAAAATACCGGTTATGTGCAATAAAAACCCCGTGCACTTTAATCAACCACATCTACCCCACTGACTGTGAACCATATCAACCCATCTACTCTGCACTCAGATACATTACACTTTAATATAGGCCAGTCTATAAAGTTGCTCCATTCTTTTCTTTTATTGTTTAGTAATTTATACTATTTATGTATCTATTTATTTATTTACTTATATAATATATATGTATGTGTGTATGTTCGTACTTGTATCTATTTTTGCACCCCCTACTGATAGTACCTCAAGAGCCTGTAACAGTGAATTTCTCCATTGTGAGATTAATAAAGCTGTATCTTATCTTATCTTATCTTATCTTATCTTATTATAGTATAGAGTGGTATAGTGTAGTGTACTATAGTGAATTCTATGGTGGTATACTGTAGGGTAGTGTAGAATAGTATAGAGTAAGATAATGCCGTGTAGTATAATATGTTATATGATGGTATATGGCAGTGAAGTACAGTGTAATATAGTGTGGTAGGGTGGTGTAGTATACAGTAGTGTTGTGTAGTGTAGTGTTGTATGTGGCAGGGTAGTGTACAGTATTATAGTGTAATATATGGTGGTATAATTTAGTGACTGTAGTATAGAGTAGAACAGTATAGTATAGTATCACATTAAACCTTTCACTTATTTAAATTAATTTAATTCAAATTTGGTCCATGAAGACCAAAAACATGTAGATGTTTAGTTAATGTCATTAACGGTGTTGTTGATATCTAGCTGACTGGTTGTGTAAACACTGAGGAGAATGGAACAGTCACATTGTTTTCCCTCCGAAGCAGCGCTGTATTCTTAGCCGTGATTCTGAAAACTGGAGCTAGTTTGTCTGATCAGGGCAATCTGAGTGAAATTATACGGAGTGAGCATTACACCTATCATGTATAGGAACATTACACCCGAATGCACACCAAAATAAAGCCCTTATGCTAGGGTGACGAAGCCCTGGAGTTCTGAAACCGCGTTTTGAGGGGAGAAGATGTGAGTGAGACATAACAATAAACATTTAATGACTGATTTATGAGACAAAACCGACCTTTGACCAACACGTCTTACTCAGGGGCTGTTTAATAAATAAGCTCAGTGTTTCTTGCGAACAAGAGCAATTCATAGCGTTGATCATGAATGAGGTTTATGATGAAACTCTAACTCTTTTACAGGCATAATACTAAAATACTTGGTTTCTAATCGGTGTCAAACAAAATAAAGAGGTCAAATAAGATTTGTCAGAAGGTGTTGATTACACAGGTTTGTATTAATGCACTCATTCGAACACCTTGTCTTTCTATAGTAACACCTCCTTCATTGCATTGTGAACAGCAGATGCTCCACATAAACAGAAAAAATGTAAATCCTTAATAGGGATTTTATATATATATATATATATATATATATAAAATCGTATTATTCTTACATTTAACCCCATGAAGCATAACAGCTAGCAGCTAGCGCCTGTCAGCGGGGCAGTCGTGGACCATTTCAGAAGAAGAAATGAAGAAAGTGTGCGGTCAACGTCTTGTTTCTGCCTCATCAGCTCCTGAGCTGTTAGCAAAGTGCTAATCAGCCGGTGTTAGCGTGATGGTTATCGGCCTGCTTGTGGGTTCGTGGTCAACACGTCAGCGCCATTAAAGCCTTGAGCTGATGATGGATGGGTTTATTTCTGTCCTCCTGCTGACCGCACACGTCAACAGCAGCTCCGGAAACATGAGTGCTGTCGTTGTGTCGGACAAAGTGGACATGCAGAGTGGAGGAGTGACTCAGGGGGCAGTGATCTGACCTCTTCGAACTCCCTCTTGACAGCCTTTTCTCAATTCGACGGCCTGTTTGTGTGTTTTTGGCGAAACCTTGTGCTCTGTACGGTTGACCCAGGTCGTATCTTTCAAGCTGTATATAGAAATAGAACCACATCAGCTGAGACGATGATCATGATCATGCTGCCCTTTATTAAAAGCATGGGGTTGTATGGCTGCCTGTTTGTTTATCTGTCAACAGCTTTATGCAAAGGTCTTTCTATTGTTTTGTTTTTTGTTATTGTTTTTTTTTTTTTCTGGAGGGAGAGAAGTCCAGAGATGAGTTTTGAAATAATCAGGATAAAATTCTGCATCTTGGAATTTTTGTAAAGGAAGATAGTGAGATAGGATAATTTTTGGAAGTCTGGAATGACAGCAGGCCTAACGGTGGGGGGAAGATGCAAATAAAAGCAAAAAAACAAAAAAAAACAGTGAAGTCTTCAATCATTCATTCATTTGCTAATATTTGGTAATATAACTCTTGGGGTCACTACTGCAGTGGCCTGGCAAGCTGTCCGGGGTATCCACAGCCCTTGTCCAGAGTGGGCTGAGATGAGCGCCAGCCTCTCCACAACCATAATTAGGAGAGAACTATTCAGAAAATGAATGATGAATTCATGGGGTCGTGTCTTGGAGTGGCAGGTTCAGTCAACTCCACGTAAACACGGGGTGCATCCTCAAAGCTCGTTAGGCCATGACAGGGCAGCACACTCACCCTCACACCTAGGGGCAATTTGGAACATCCAGTGAGCCTAATGTGCATGTCTTTGGACTGTGGAAGGAAACAGCAGTACCACGAGGGAACCCACGTAAGCATGAGGAGAACATGTAAACTCTACATAGAAACACCCTCACTGACCCCGGGACTCGAACCCAGAACTGTGCAGCTTTCAGTACGTGAAAGAGTGATGTCTGAAGGCATATGGGGATCTATGGTAAATATGAGACGTAAAGGGACTGTGAATAATGTGGCTCATGAGAAACGTTTTTGTTGTTGTTGTTGTTATTGTTTTCGCCTTGTTGCTGTTGGTATCAAAAAAACAAGTTGTTTATCACCTCGGATCTTTTAAACGAGTTCATATATTTACTACAGAAGACGAGTCAGGCACATAAATAATCCCCAATATGATTAGAGATAATCCTCTCTCTGTCTGTTTGTCTGTGGTTCATTTTCCTGCCCTCCAGCCCTTCATGTCTTTCTGCTGACAGGAGGGAAAAAAGTGTTGACAATCCCACATTCACCCCGTTCTCTATCGCTCCACTTTTCATTCCTGCTGATGCAGTAAAAGTCTGGAAGACAGCGAGGGTCATCCAGAAGATCCCTGACACTGGAGTCAAGCGTGAGTCACCAAGCATGCGGCCAGGCACAGGCTCGTCTTCTTGACGAGCAGGGCAGCATGCGAGACATGGACGCACAATAGCAGGGTTGTGTGTGTAGATGTGTGGAAGATGTGCACAATAGGCAGTCTGTGCGCGGGTGTTGAACAACATGTGCAGAGGTGGCGGAGGTGTTTGTTAGGACCTGTCTGAGAGCAGGATGGAGGATTCACGCAGTCTGTGACCAGACAGGAACTGCTGCAACCTGCAAGGGCCGTTTAATATGTCACAAAGATGTCTGTGTAAGATTGCAGATCACAAATGTCTGATTGGTCGACTCCTTTCATGTGCACATTATATTTTATTTAGAAGGAAGTTTGTAAAGTAAAAAATAGTGAAACTTTCTTCATGACAATCTAAGGGACTAACTATGGTGTCATACATACACATGTTATAATTTCCACTGTGTAGCGGGCACGGCTAAGTATTCATCAGCAGCGATTTGTTTGTATGTTTGTTCGAAGGATCACCCAGAAACTATTGACCCAATTTTTTAAACACTTGTATATGCTCAGACGAGGTCGATAATCATTCCAAAATAAACCACTTCAGAGCAAAACACACAAACAAACAAAACCTGGAAATCTTTCATTTCTGGAGCAGATTCTCTCGGTGATTTATCTCGGGACTCACACGACTGCATTGTGTGTGAAACCTGTCGATGGCTGTCACTTCTGGTTCTATTTATGAGCTTGTTTTCAGGCTTGTGATTGGCTGCATCAATTGGGAAAATAAATGATTTCATGATTATCACAAGAAGAAGAAGAAGAAGAAGAAGAGGTAAACAATCACTTTTGCCTTCTTCTTTAATTTCACTAACATCGTGTCCGACGTAAAAACCTATGCCAAATCAAACGTGCGAATTATTCGCTGTGGCGACCCCTGATAAAGGGAAAAAGCCGAAAGGAAATCTCTCTGTGTAAGAGACCGGAGGAATATGGATGGATGGAAAAATAGATGGATGGATACGCAGATAAGAAGAAGAATATGGATAGATAGATGGATTGATGGATAAACGAATGGGTATGTGAATGGATGACTAAATGGATGGATGGATGAGTGGATAAGCAGAGGAATATCGATAGATAGGTGGAATGACGATTAGATTGAGATGGTTTGGACATGTACAGAGGAGGGATAGTGAGTATATTGGTAGTAGGATGCTGAGGTTGGAACTACCAGGCAGAAGGTCTAGAGGAAGACCAAAGAGAAGATTTATGGATGTGGTGAAAGAGGACATGAAGGTAGTTGGAGTAAGAGTAGAAGATACAGAGGATAGGGTGGCATGGAGGCGGATGGTTTGCTGTGGTGACCCCTGAAGGGAAAAGCTGAAAGGAAAAGAAGAAGAAGAAGAAGAAGAAGAAGGTGGAATGACGATCTTCGTATCTTAAGTCGGGATGTAAGTTTGAATGTAGCTTTGGATGTAAACGAGCATCCTGTTCAAAATATAAATGAAATGTAACCTTTCTCGTACTCACGAGTTGTAACTTCTGAATTTTGGCAATCCATCCATCTATGATCTGAACTAGAACCTTGAGCCAATAGCAGCTGACTTCAAGCGAAGGGTGGGGTTACACCTTCAACAGGTCGCCAGTCCATTACAGGACTAGCGGGAACACAGACAGCCATTCACACTGACATTCACACGAATACTCACACTGATGGGGGATTAAATTTAGGCGGTTGTTGGAGAGAATACCCAGAGAAAACCCCCACATGCACAGGGAGAACTCCGCACACAAAGTCTCCAGTCAACTGTGATGATCGAACCCTGAGGTCATTTTCTGAGAGGTGTTAATTCTATCCCTCGCCATCCCTCATAACCACGTCTATTCATTTTGACCAAACTAATTTGCCCAAACTGCTTTATCCTACTATCTTCACCGTTCACATGCTCACATCTACGAGCAATCTGGAATGCTCGGTTAGTCTTGGGTACGTCTTTGAACTGTATAAAGGAACCAGAGCCCCCAGAGGAAACCCACGCAAGCACGGAGAGAACACGTGAACCCAGGACTTGAAGCCAGGATCTTCTTGATGTGAAGCAGACATGCTAACCACTATGCCATCATTCTGTCAAAATTAAATAGAAATATTTTTATTTGTAGTTTTTTAAAAAATGTATTAGTAACATTTGGGTTGCACCTGTGAGCGCTTGGATAAGATGGGACAAGTATATGAGTAAGTAAAATACATGCATCGTCTGTGCTACAGATATCCATATCACACCACTGCAGCTTCGCTGAAAAAGACGCATCAGATTTCACAGTAGCGAAACACTTTGATCCCGCTGTGTCCCTTTCAGCGCTCTGTTGCAACAGTGATGAACACCCACATAGCCTCATACTTCTCAACAGCCTTCCTTGTGTACGTGCACACACACACACACACACACACACACACACACACACACACACACACACACACACACACACACACAAACACTTACGGTAAGCAGCCATCACCTGGAGGCGTGTACAGTCTATCTGACATTCCCATGCAGGCAACACTGTGTTCTTACTGGAGTTTGACAAAAGTCTGTACATGACAGAATGTACATCAGAATCTCTATATCAATTATCATAAACCTGTTTCCTTTATGGTGGTCACTCACATTTCCATCTGTGGAAAACAATGAAAGCAACAAAATCGACCTAAAAACGTGTGTGTGTCTGTGTGTGTGTGTGTGTGTGTGTGTGTGTGTGTGTGTGTGTGTGTGTGTGTGAGAGAGAGAGAGAGAGAGAATGTGTGTGTGTGTGTGTGTGTGAGAGAGAGAGAGAGAGAGAGAGTGTGTGTGTGTGTGTGTGTGTGTGTGTGTGTGAGGGGGGGAGAGGAGAGGGAGAGCGAGTGAGAGGTAGGGAGAGTGTGTGTGTGTGTGTGTGTGTGTGTGTGTGTGTGTGTGTGTGTGAGAGAGAGAGAGAGAGAGAGAGAGAGAGAGAGAGAGTGTGTGTGTGTGTGTGTGTGTGTGTGAGAGAGAGAGAGAGAGAGAGAGAGAGAGAGAGTGTGTGTGTGTGTGTGTGTGTGTGTGTGTGTGTGTGTGTGTGTGTGAGGGGAGAGGGAGAGGGAGAGAGAGAGTGAGAGAGATAGGGAGTGTGTGTGTGTGTGTGTGTGTGAGGGGGAGAGAGAGAGGAGAGGGGGAGAGAGAGAGTGAGAGAGATAGGGAGTGTGTGTGTGTGTGTGTGTGTGTGTGTGTGTGTGTGTGTGTGAGAGAGGGGGAGAGAGAGAGAGAGAGAGAGAGAGAGAGAGAGAGAGAGTGTGTGGGGGGCGGGGGGCAGGGTGTGTGTGTGTGAAGAAGTATTGTTCACCCTTATGTTGAAATCTCGGTGCACAGATGGAGCAGTATGTAGAAAAACAGGAATGTCAAATGTGTTATATAAGCCTCTGGATTTGTATATATATTTTTTATATATTTTTTTTTTCGCAGATTTTTCTGTCCAGGAGCCCAAAAGAGATTCTGTCTCGCTATCATGAAGAAAAAGCCTCTGCCCTGTAAATAAACGGAAAATCTGGTTTTGCTCCAAACTATTAGATCAATATTTGTGAAATCCTGATGTTCAGTGCTGCTTCTGTGAAGTTTGGGGCCAAGAGTCATGTTTGACCAAAACAAAGTCTGCACCATGACAACTTCATTTTCAATATATGTTCAGAGAGAGAGAGAGAGAGAGAGAGAGAGAGAGAGAGAGAGAGAGAGAGAGAGAGAGAGAGGCCTGCTCCCCTGTACAACCTGAACCTGGCATCTCTTCAGCTATCTTTCTCTTCTCGTTTCACTGTTTCTCTTTTTCTTTTGTCTCTCTGTCTCTCTCTCTCTCTCTCTCTCTCTCTCTCTCTCTCTCTCTCTCTCTCACACACACTTTTACTACAATAATTAGCAATGCAGCTAATTAATATTTGACTGAACATCTATCTTAAATCTTTAATCCTTTAAAAACCACACCAAGTAAAAAAGACAAGCAAAAAACATGCAGACTCCACACAGAACCGCCCCCACCGGGTCTGGGACGCAAGCTGTGATGTGGACGTGTTAACTGCTTCACTAGAGTTCCATCGAAGTCTGAACCAAAATGTCTAAAACTGTCCTATGTATCTACAATGTTAAAGAATCCTTTAAAAAAATCTTGGATTCAGAATTTGATCTGAATCATTTCCAAAAGTAATGACGATTTTCAGATCCAAATTCACGGCACTGGTAGAAATATCAGAAAACTCCAAAATAACTTTTTTGCATAATGTTGTAGAAACTGAGGGTAAAACATCATCTGCTTGGCTGCGATAAAAACCAAAATGTCTGGGTTTGAAACTTTAAAGATAAAAGCTGTGCGCTCTTTGGTAAAAATAACAGTAAAGAGATAAAAATCACAGCTCGCTATCCTCAGAGGATCAGAACTGATATTCCCTCTCCTTCTGGATATGTGAGATTGATACTGGCATGGTACATGTGGGGTATAATTTACCCTGAACTCACAACCTTCTGGCCATTGGTGCAGATCCATCAACCTGCTCATCACATCGCTTCTCCAAATCATCCCTCAGTGCTCTGACCACAAATCCCAGAGATCACTGCTACATGTTGAGGCTGAGAAAGTTCCATGGCTTATTTCAGGGAACTGTACACACACACACACACACACACACACACACACACACACACACAGCTGACACAGCAGGCAAGTAAACACATGTTGCATCCCAGGTGTGTTGCCTTGCTGGACTTCTTTAAATCTTTCTTCGTTTGTTTTGTGTTGTTTTTCCCCAACTTGCCTCCAAGAAATAAACATCCCAGCTGCAAAATGTGTCTGACAGTCCAGACCCAAAAAAAGATAAATCACCCCTCTTCCCAGTCTTGAAAAACCCCTCTACGAGTGCCAGATGAGTCAGGCACTGTTTTGAAAACCGAACACATGACACTGTGCTGAGGATGGAGCAAACACAAACTTCAGATCTGCACTGTGGGTAATCTGCTGTCAGTACAGAAAGGAGAAATAATGAGAGGTTTATTGTAAGTACAATGGCCTTGTATAATAATAATAATAATAATAATAATAATAATAATAATAATAATAATAATAAAAAATAAAAATAAAAAAATAATAATAATAATGTGTGCTCTGACAATGCTGCGTTCCCATAATGCTAGCTGGTAGATGCTACGTTTCTTTTCATGGCGTTAAACGGCTATCAAGTGGTTGATTATTCTCTAAATGATGTGGGTGAAGCTGTGATGTTCAAGATAAAACTATTTGAGGCAAACAGGATACAACTGCAATGGAGCAGTGGATAAATATCCAAACATAAAAAAAAAAAAAAGCAATGATAAAAATAAATATTTAATATTTAAAATTGCTGGGCTTCCTCTAATAATGCACTTCCAAACTATCTCACTTCTTCTTCTTTTCCTTTCGGCTTTTCCCTTCAGGGGTCGCCACAGCGAATCATCTGCCTCCATCTCACCCTATCCTTTGCATCTTCTTCTCTTATACCAGCTACCTTCATGTCCTGCTTCACTACATCCAACATTGTCCAAAAAAATCATCCACAGAAAGCTCGGACTGTTTGGCCACATATGCCACATATGCATGACCGACAACAGGTTAATCAAGCAAGTGGTCTTTGGATCAATCAGAGGGAACAACAGAAGAGGTTACCCGAGAAGAGAGTGGCTGGATGACATCAAAGAATGGTGCCGCGAAAATATAGCCCATCTATACCACGCTGCCCAAGACCGGGCCAAGTGGAAAGCGATTTTTAAGCAAGCTGCAGACACCAACGGGCATTGAGCCCTCGGATTTTAATAATAATAATAAAACTCCAGTTTCCTCCCACAGTCCAAAAACATGCACAGCAGGCTAATTGGCTGTTCCAAATTGCCCATAGGTGTGCGTGAGTCCGTATGTGGCCTGGCGAACCATATGGTAGATCATTGTGATCATAGCCATGACAATCCCTGTATGAGCATCATTCAAGCTTCAGGGATTGACCTCCACTCCTTGTGTGATTGGATGTGGATGTAGAGAGAGAGAATATTTGGGATCTGTCAAGTCTCCTTTCTTTGAGAGGAGTATTGTAAGACCTTTCCAGAACCATGAAGAAACATCACCTGTGTCCATTAGAGAATTGAAATAAGAAGATTAAAGAAGAATGAAAGAAGATTATTATTATTATTTTTATTATTATTATTATTATTATTGAGTATTTTCTCAGCAATCTCAGTTCTGTAACAGTGGAAACGTGCAACAGTAGATTCGGAGTGTAGAAGTGGCAACGACTGCCTCTCAGTGTTCACTGGTGGACTAGACTTCCCGCTTTTTTTTCACGAACAGGAAATGACGCGTCATCAGAGCCATATATGGTATAAACTTCCAGCAGGAACTCGACGCTCAGAAGAAAGCGGTTTTACCACTCGCGCGCGCGCCCGCAGGTAGAACCAGTTTATTGTGCAATTTCACCAACTTTTTTTCCGAGTGCTGATTTAAAAAAAAAATATTTTCGCCTATCAGAGGTTCTGGTTCTGGTTCTGTGTCCAAATGTCACAGTGTCTGATATTGAAAGGTGTCATTTATCACCATATACATTCAGTTCTTATATACAAAAATATAGAATATAGAATAAATGATTAAATTTGTCCTGGGTTTATTTACATCCTTCCACCTTCAAATATTTTAGATATAGACATTTATGTGTTAATTTATTCAATCTGTCCAGGTTTTCAAAGCTTGTATGTGTAAAGGAAATCATTCTGACTGCTGACCGAGGATCTCATTTACCCCGAGTCTGGTACAGTACACTCATTTATTTGAAAATACATAAAAAAAATAGGAAGTTTAAAATGTCCCGCGTGCACTGTTGAGCCGTTTATATATATAGATATAGATATAGATAGATTATATATGTGTGTGTGTGTGTGTGTGTGTGTGTGTGTGCTGGGCGATCTGTATTATTTATCTGCGCTTCTTTTCGCCCATGGGCTTGTTTACAATCCCTGCAGTTCCTGGCAATGACGTCGACCTCCAACCAATCAGCGTGTTGCGTTCAGCTCGAGCGCCTGGCTGGGTGTATAAAAGCGAATGTGGCGGCCGAGAAACCAATCCACATGATCCCAGTCTCTGTGCGCGTGCTGAAATAACACACACACACAGTTTTCGAGTTCTCTCATTTTTTTAGTTTGCACAGATTTCACTCGTTTCTGGAAAGATCTGGATTTTTTTATTATTATTATTATTTATTGATTTCTGAAAAGAGGACTTTTGCTGCATTTTTGTCCCCGGACCTTTCAGACTGGACTCAAAGGCTGGACAGTGAAAAGGACCAAAGTTTATTCTTACTGACATCAGTGGTGTGTGTGTGTCCTTTTTTGTGTTTATTACAGACACTACCCATCGCTGTGGTTTAAGCGCACACCTGACTGACTCAGGTAAGCTCCAAAGCCTTCATCAAATCATCATCAGCATCATCATCACGCGTCTTATGTCCACAAAAATGGAGCAGCCTTTTTACCATGACGACTCTTTTGTGTTGGGTTACGGCCACACGGAGACCGCGCTGCACGACTTCAAGCTCCAGAAGCATCACACGCAGCCGCCCATGAGCCTGAGCAGCCTGAACGAGCCCTACCGCAGCCTCAAGTCCGACCCGGTGTACCAAGCATCCCAGGCGGACGTCGGCTCTCTGAAGCTGGCGTCTCCGGAGCTGGAGCGGCTGATCATCCAGAACAGCAACGGTGTGCTGACCAGCCCAACGCCACCAGGCGCACCGGGTCAGTATCATCTATACGGCCACCGCGCCATCACGGACGAGCAGGAGGGCTTCGCGGAAGGCTTCGTGAAGGCACTGGACGAGCTGCACAAGATGAACCACCAGCCCCCTCCCAACGTGTCGATCGGAGCGGGCGGGGTGACGACGTGCTCGGTGGCGGCTCCCTCTGCGTTCGGCTCCGCCCTGCAGCCGGAAGCTCCAGTCTACACCACGCTCAACCCTTACTGCCCGAGCCTCGTTTCTTCCACTACAGCCTCGAGCTACCCGTCAGCCACCATCAGCTACCTGCCTCCCGCGCACGCCGACACGCCCGCGCACGCGTACCAGAACCCCCTGGCAGGAGGCGTCCATCCCGCGCAACGCTTCGTGGCCCTCAAAGAGGAACCACAGACGGTGCCAGACATGCACAGCAGCGACGGCACGCCGCCGGTCTCTCCCATCGACCTGGAGAGCCAGGAGCGAATCAAGGCGGAGCGCAAGCGCTTGAGGAACCGACTGGCCGCCACCAAGTGCCGCCGGCGCAAGCTGGAGCGCATCGCGCGCCTCGAGGACCGCGTCAAGGTGCTCAAGTCGGACAACGCGGGCCTGTCGAGCACAGCGTCGGTCCTGCGCGAGCAGGTGGCGCAGCTCAAGCAGAAGGTCCTGCGGCACGTCAGCAGCGGCTGTCAGCTCATGTTGACCAGCAAGATGGAGGAGGCTTTCTGAGAAGAGCGAGAACACAAACACAAACAAACAAACAAAACACAGTACTGTACTAGTACTGTAAACATCAACAAACACACGCCTTTATTTACTAACACGCAAAAAACACTGGAACAATTGTCAATGGACATTCACTCACGTCCAAGACGTCTGTTCGCCTCTGAATGGACGTTATGACATTCTGCCGAGCTTCCGGACATGCTGGGGGAAATCGACGGTACTTCCGTTTGCGGTTGCCGGACACCGTTCACGAGATCGCCAGAAAGTCTGCGAACACTGCGGAGACTGAGAAACACACGAACTGTACAAACGAGCCAAAGTGGGCTGCAAAGACTCTCAGTAAACAGGCCAGTATCGCCGAAGTCTATTCCAACCACGTTGGGATTTTTTTCTTTTCTTTTTTTTTTTTTTTTTTTTAAAAAGAGAAAGTTCTGAACAAAGGGAGATTTGTATGTTAAGTAGCCTAAAATATTCGCTGATACTCTGATACTGATGTGTAAATTATTTTTTTTCCTTGTCAGGTTGATCCTGACTTAACAATGTTAAATATGTCTCATGTTTACAATGTTCGTTTTTTTTATTTGTTGTTTATTTAAGTAAAAAAAACAAATTGAAATATCTCTCTCTCCTGTTTCTGGTGGTCTTTTTCACATCCCAAGTCCAGTACACTATAGACAGACACTTCTGAACCTTGACCCAGATGAACCCAACTTCCGGTTGTTATGTAACTGATTCGGATTGTTTTTACTGTTTCTGTTTTCTGACATCCAACCTTTTCAGAGAGATTTCCACGAACACCGTTTGGGTTTTTCCACGTTTCGTTTTGTTGTTTTGTTTCTAAATTGCAGACTCGCCCGGTTATTGATCGAGACGAAGTTTGGGCGTGCAGGTCTTTCCTATCTACGTAAACCAGTCTGTCCATATATGGGCATTTTAAATGCTACATACGTCACAGCTGGGAAGTGTTTGCGCGAAAATCCGCCGCCCACATGACGTTTGGTTTCATTTCTCTCCAGTAAGTGTACAGGCGAGGATCAGATCAGTGTCGGGTGCTGGAAAACGCCAAATATGAACTATTTTCCACCAAAACACGACCGCCGTGGGGCTTTTTATTTAAAAAAAAAAAAAGTTTCACCGCAGAGAAAGGAAGTTTGGAAATGGAATAATTTCACAACATTTAAGCCAAATAACACAAAACAGCTCAAATAAAGGATTACAAAATCACTCACACTCTAGTGGTACATTTTAAAAGAATATAAACATTCTAGTAATTTAATTTTAAATATATTACCAGATTTGGACATCCAGAACCATTTTTGGTACCACCTAGTTAAAATGATATACAAGCACATTTAAAGATGTACCATATGAGTGACTTGGAAAAAATCCAATCTTAAAGTTGTAAAAGATCCAGTTATGTAACTTGTGCACTACATTTCCCTATTAAATGATTAAAGCTATACATTAATCTCTCTGTTCAAAGATAAGCTCGGAACACCACACGGAAAGAGAGCACGGGTTTTTCTGATAGTGTCTATCTTATGCACTTTATCTCGTCTACATTTTAGCTTACAAGATAGAACAAGATAAGGGTGTCACATCAGTGACATGGAAAAGTACTGTTGGTACACTTTACTGTAAGTAAAGGGTCCAGTTATGTATCTTAAGTACGGCACTTCCAGGTGATAGGTCAACTGATCATCCATAACAATAAAACCACTTGCCTATTATCATGTCCCACTCGTGTCATTAAAATGGGACAAACCTATCAAGAGGACATGCAGTTGTAGCACCAGGCAGTTCACAGCACATCACTTAAATTCTGCATGGTTTGGACTTGTTTGTAGCACATCATACAAATGGGGTATTTTAAAGGTTAATTTTGCTCAAACTATTCCTGCACTGGTGTTGAAGTATAGAAAATGGATCAGAAATGTTAGTAGATCTTAAGTAGCCTTTTTCTGGGCAGTATCTTGGAGTTCCCACTCCTACACTACAATCTTATCAGGCCTCAATCTGTGACATGCCGGTTATGAATGACACATTTTATCCACAAAATCACACCAAATTGACATCAAAATATCTTTGTTAAGTTTTACGTTGATTTATTGAGTCATTCTGATTATTAACCAAAAATGCCACCATCTCTTTTCACTGTCCCCCAGCTTCTCTCTCAAAGAATAAAATGTGCACTCTCGGAGAATATTTGAGGTGCTATTTGCACTGGAAAGTCTGGATTCTGGTTGTGGGGATTTTTTTGGTGCATATTTGAATGATGATGATGAGTATTTTTGAAAGGCGGTTGATGCCCCCGCTCCTCCTTTGTGCTGCACAGGTTCGCCCCTCCCGGCACGGTATAGTACACCCACGCGCTCCCGCCGACCGTTACTGACATTCCACAGCAGACAGTCATTTCCCTGCACGTGTATGTAATGTCCTGGTTAAATCTGTGCCCTGTCTATCCCCCAACAACCCTCTCCAACCCTCTCCTTCCGCCAACAACCCTCTCCAACCCTCTCCTTCCGCCAACAACCCTCTCCAACCCTCTCCTTCCGCCAACAACCCTCCTCTGTGACCTGGCCGCTCACTTCACTGCAGAACTGTCAAAGCTGCTGCCATAGAAAGGAAATCAACATCATATCAGCAAACTGCATACAGTACTGTATATCTAATATCAGAGAGGAGGAGCTTACACACATCTGAGTTGCACAGCAAATAAAGGTCATGTGATTAAAGGGCAATGATTGCAACGGCATTATTATCGAAAACAAAAATGAATTTCTGATACTTTTAAATTTCTTCTTCACTGCATCTCCAGAACCTCCTGACTCAGAACCAGAAACACAGCCATCAGCTGGAGGATACCAAATCACCAAGCATTCCCTATTCCTTACATTCATCCAAACATTCCTTAATTTTCCCTTAATCCCCTTGGGTTTTTTTTCATTTTATGATGAATATTTTTTAAAAACCCAATGCACTGAAGCCGCAGAAACTGAAGCACGAAGTAGTGAGAGATCACTGTATTATCATTTACATCATCCATCCATCCCTACCTCTGACCATTCAATATACACAGTACCTGTAGAAATTATAATGATTTCTTTAGAGACTTTAATTAATCCTATGAAGTGAAATTAAGCTCTGAAGGTAATCACCCATGGAGCCTTTGGGTATTCAGTGCTCTGCGGAAAGGCATTTCAGCTGTGATTGTACATGGGGAGGCTCAAGTCAACCCCCTAAACAGCACATTGTTCCTGTTGGTTTAGGGAATTAAACCAGTGACCTTTCGGTTCCAAACCTGCTTCTCCAACCTTCAGGCCAATGCATACTCCAGCTGCGGACGCGTCTATAGGATTATAATATACTAGTAAATCCACCATTTTAGAGCAATCAAGGCCTGCTTTCAGTACCAAATCCAAAAACGAGTAAATATTTAATAAAAAAATCATTCTGTGTTAAATACACAACTGAAAACTCAATGTTCAGTTCGAGGAAGCTGAAGTGTAGCTTTATTTAGTGGAGTTCATTTCTTAATAAGTTTGTTTTTATTTAGCAACGCTGTGAGGTGTGAGCGGATCTTTCCATACAGAGGTCAAACGGGACTTTTTTCAGTAAATCTAATTCTGTTTTTCTGTCCATCATCACCCGTTTTTTCCAAGCTATAAATATCAGGTATAATAAAAAAGTTTATATTGGTCCACGTTCCAGCGCAGTCTCCTCGAACGTTGCGTCTGAATCAGATGAAGTGTCCTTAAGCGCCTCGGTGGTAAATGAAGCTGATAAACCTCACAATCATTAGAAAAGCTGTGGTGAGGGAGTTTTTTTTTTTTTTTGTGTGTGTGTGTGTGTGTGTGTGTGTGTGTGTGTGTGTGTGTGTAGCCATGTACAAACACACTTTCTTGGTCCATTCTTTTCGGAATTGTGAGCAGAGTCGGCATTTCCCTGAAGGTCAGCAGGGATTTTCCAAACACATTTAAAGCTTCAGCTGCCCACATGCTGGTCACCTGACCTCTGACCCCAACCAGCCTGGCTCAGTGGTTTGCCTGACACTGAAAACAATTTCACACAACCATCATGAACTCGGCCACAGCTCTTCTTTTAATGCTGCTCCGGTTATCGGCCAGCTTCTTCTTCTTCTTACATTCTACACTATTGCCTGGTGAACTTTAGACAGACCCACACACGCACACACACACACACACACACACACACACACACACACACACACACACTTTCCTGTATTTATCATTTTAATCAAATAATATTTTTCTCAGGTTGTTTGCTTGAGGCTGTGTAGTGCTGAGTACATCCACTTTAGAGGAAGATGGTTCTGAGTTCAAGTCCTGAGCTTGGCGAGGGGGTTTCTGCATGGAGTTTGTATGGCTTTCCCATGTTTCTATCTGTTTCCTCTGGGTACTCTGGTTTCTTCCTGCAGTACAAAGACATGCATATTAGGTTAGTTGGCTGTTCTAAATGTGTGTGTGTGTGTGTGTGTGTGTGTGTGTGTGTGTGTGTGTGTGTGTGTGTGTGTGTGTGTGCGCGTTGAGGTATTCGTCATGTGTATACAGTGGTGGTCTAGTGGTATAGGGATCGCTGGTCCAAAGGTTGGGGGTTTGAGTCCTTCTCTCCACAAGGTTGTCACTGTCCCCCCAGTGCAGCTAACTGGGTTATCAAAGGCGGGCCATGTCTGTCACTGTCTCTGGTGAGAGGTTGATGTAAAAGAACCATTGCTGACTTTGGTAAAGAGGAGCTGCAAAGCCGTCAGCGTGTTTCTGTCCCTTGCTAAAAGGGTTGTGATAGGAAGGGCATCCGACGTAAAAACCTCTGCCAAATCAAACGTGCGAATCAGATGAATCGCTGTGGCGACTCCCGAGTAAAAGGGAAAAAGCCGTAAGGAAGACAGACAATTGGTCATGTGATAGTCTGGTGAACTGTTTAGGGTGTACTCCACCTTGGCCCTGAGATGGCTGACCTTAGTAGCATGAACAGATTCACCAAATAAATACTGAAACACACACACACACACACCAACACACCACTACAATTGTTTTCCAAGAGATTTTTTAAGTAAACAAACTTGAGCAGCTGCTCTAACACTGGAGACTCCTTCCATGAACACGATGTCTGTCCTTAAATGAAACCTCACCACATTAACACATAAAATACATTCTTGTGGACTATCTGCTATACAAGAGCCTGTACCTGTACATAAGCTGTTACTACGGCAACTATAATGTATTATAAAATAGTATATGTTATGTAATAAACAATTTAATTAGCTTTCAATAGTATTGTGGTTTGATACCAATGAAATGAGGTTCAGGTCATAGCCACGCAATTGCCGTGTGTGCATTTGAAACCACTTCCTTTGCAGAGGAAGCAGCTGTTGTTACCACTTCCTGATTGGGTTTCATCAGACCTCTTTACGTACATCATAAAGCTTTCCAATATTGTACAGCCTCTTTGGTACGGTGTACGTCAGAAGGTGGGTTTGGAAGTGTTGTGCATACCCACACACGTACACACACACACACACACACACACACACACACACACACACACACACACACACACACATACACACACACACACACACACGTACACAGACTGAGGACAGATTTCTGTGACGACAGAAGGTGATGGTGGGCTCAGTGTCCCCACTCACACTTTCTCACCACTCACCTTCGTCATACATTCATCCTCCTCTCTCTCTTTCTCTCTCTCTCTCTCCATTTACCTCATACTTTCTCCATCCCACCTCTATCTCATTCTTAAAATCCTACCCTTGTCCTTCCATCCCACCTTCTCTCTTAACCTCAGAAAAAAAAAAATCTGCCCACCCTCAGATGTGAAGCACACATGTTCGCGCTTTCGTAATCACTCTCTCTCTCTCTCTCTCTCTCTCTCTCGCTCTCTCTCTCTCTCTCGCACACACACACACACACACACTCACAGTCTCTCTCTCTCTCTCTCTCTCTCTCGGTGCATACTGGGAATGTGCGTGAATGTGACCGGCTTCCATAGCGTGAAGCAACCATGAGTTCAACTCCTCTTGAATGGGACGCTAGTCCATCGCAGGTTACCTTCCCAGTATATTTTTTTTACTGGTACCCATTTATACTGCTGGGTGAACAGAGGCACACTTGTGGTTAAGACCTTGCCCAGGGATCTTAGCATAGTGGGGGTCTAACTGGGATTCAAACCCACAACCTCCTGACCATGAGCCCAGCACCCTAACCACTATACCACCGGCCCCACTACCTGGAAAAGGGGTGGGATCAAGTACCTGTGAATCTACCTTGGCAATCAAGACACAGTAAATAAGAATTGGGAAAATGTTTCACAAAAAGTGGAAGGAAGGCTCAAAAAAATGGAAATGGATTTTGCCAAAAATGTCTTAAAGGTCATGTTTTAATTATCAATCACTTGGTTGCTTCCATGTTGTGGCACCGTCTCTCATGCACAGACCCGCCTGTAACTCTACTCGCAAAAGCCCAGGCTGAGATCGTCAACTGCTTCTGGGACCGACTGCATTGGGTCCCACAGAGTGTCCACTTCCACCCCCCAAAGTAAAAAGGGGACATGGTCTTACACATCTGACCAGCAGGGGATCAACATTTAGGCACAGGTTCATCCAGAGACTGTTCATTGGACCTAAAGACCTGGTGTGGAGGCCTACAGCTTGTGCTGTTCTGGCCTGGTGTTGGGAACCGGAACTGCAGGACACTCTGTTTTTAATGGACTTAAGTAAACACGACCTAAAAGTATTTCCAGAATTTTTATAAAAAGAAAAGATCGCAGACACACATCTCAGAGATCTGGATTCTAAAAAAAAACGGTTGTCTGTGGAACTTGTTTTAATGTGTGACACACTGCTGGTCCGTCTGTCGCAAACAAGTTTGTAGTGAAACACATCACCACTGTGTGGTTCATACCTGGAGGACGCCGCTGCTCTATCTGCTGCTGTTGGGGGTTCTTCGGTGAGACTTATGAGGAACATGCTGAGGGTCAGGAAGGACCAGCTCTCCCCAGAAGAACATTCTAGCATCGCCAAGTGCCAGCAGCTCAATTTTCTGCTGAGCCAATCAAAAATGGCCATTTACCTGAGTAGGAAAAGAAAAGTGGAGGAATCGTTGGACTGTGATGTGAAAACTATTTTAATCAGAATGATAAAGAGCAGGTTGATGGTTGAGTGTAGTTATTGTAGTTTAATGAAAGACTTGGAGTCCTTTGAGAAGGTTTGATGTGAAACTGACTATTTCTTCTTCTTCTTCGTTTCCTTTCGGCTGTTCCCTTCAGGGGTCACCACAGCGAATCATCTGCCTCCATCTCACCCTGTCCTCTGCATCTTCTTCTCTTACACCAACGACCTTCATGTCCTCCTTCACCACATCCATAAATCTTCTCCTTGGTCTTCCTCTAGGTCTTCTGCCTGGTAGTTCTAACCTCAAAACTGACTATTTGTGTTCTGTAAACAGAGAAGCTGCTGTTTGCACCAATATTGGTTTAGAGAAAATTTTCTGATTATAAAAATACTTTTTCTCTTAAGATCAAGGTTAAATTTGTTGGGGGTTTTTTGTTCTTGTTTTGTTATGTATTTTTTACTTTTATTATTTTTCTATTTATTTTATTTTTGTGGGTGTGTTGGATTCTACTCTAATATTTCTTTAATGTATTCATTCTGTTCATGCTTTACAAACAAGTGTTTCTATTTGTGTTGAAATAAAGTACTGTACTTTTTTTTAATAAAAATCTCTCTCTCGCTCACTCTCTTTCACCCACACACACACACACACACACACACACACACACACACACACACACACACACACACACACACACACTCTCTGTCTCTCCCTCTCTCATGTACTCTCTCTCTCTCTCTCACACACACACACACACACACACACACACACAGACACACACACACAGACAGACACACACACACACACACACACACACACACACACACACACACACACTGTCTCTCCCTCTCTCTTGTACTCTCTCTCGCTCTCTCTCCCTCTCACACACACACACACACACACACACACACACACACACACACACACACACACACACACACTCTGTCTCTCCCTCTCTCGTGTACTCTCTCTCTCTCTCTCTCTCTCTCTCTCTCTCTCTCGCACTCTCTTTCACACACACACACACACACACACACACACACACACACACACACACTCTCTGTCTCTCCCTCTCTCATGTACTCTCGCTCTCTCTCTCTCTCTCTCACACACACACACACACACACACACACACACACACACACACACACACACACACACACACTCTGTCTCTCCCTCTCTCTTGTACTCTCTCTCTCTCTCTCTCACACACACACACACACACACACACACACACACACACACACACTTGAGTGAGATTTGGATGTACAGATTAGGGTCGCTCTCTTTTTGACAGGATCCATCTTTTTGAAACCACCTCATCAACATCAAGGTGTTCAAATTGGATTTGGGCCTCCAACAGACCTCAGCACCACCTGTCCTGCATCACTAAGATTCATGTGTGTAAATGATAATTGCTTGTCAATAAGCATTTTTTGTATTCCTTACATTTGTAATGCGGGAGGTTCTTTGGTGTGTGTGTGGTTGGTCCGCTCTGTGTATCCAGTTCTGTTTAAACTCAACATGCTTCACTCTGGTGTGGTGTGGTAAACCTCCTCGCTGCATCTACAGTATTAATATCTGCCTGTTCAGCTCCAGCTGCAGAATGCACATCAACACAGATGCTTGGAAGGGAGGTACAGGAATTGTTCACTGTAAGGGCAAACTTTTAAAGAGCAGAACTCCGCCTAGACCAAATGTGTTATGTACAACACTGCACCAGCATGCCCACCATCAAGAGAGTCAAAGAGTAAACATAACACTTCATAAAACCTAAGGCCTAAAGGAGCATGAAAGGGCCTGTGACCCCTGAGCCATATAGAGGGCATGTATGTATGTGGGTGTAGAGGAAGACCTAATTTGAAACTGTTTGTAGCCCCTAGCCATAATTACAAATGGCCATACCAAGAACCAGCATAAATATACTACGAAATGTCACTAGATGGGAAAATTCTCAGCAATCTCTGTCAAAATTTGCTTCAAGTTGTGGGGACACCATGCTGGGCAATGCATCGTGGGTACTTTGGAGCTACTACTACTTTTGATTATACGGTGGTACCTTGACTTACGAAGTTAATCCGTTCCGACGGCAAGCTCGTAAGTGAAAATGTTTGTTAGATAAAACAAAAATTCCTATAGGAAATAATAAAAAAAATCAATTAATTTGTTCCAATCTCATATGACCTGCAACAAACACACATATAATTGACCTAATATATTAAAGATAAACATGAAAAAACAACAAATATTTCATAATAACACCTGTAAATTAACATTAATAATAATTAATAATAAATAATAATAAAACAAAAATAAACAATAAGTCAACTAACCCTTCTGATCAACGACTGCTGCAAAGATGTCATGTGGGCGCGACAATGTCACGTGGGCAGGCATGAGGTGGCGCGTATAAGAGAAGGAGGAGGAGGAGGACAATTTTGTGCACGTGCATGCTACGAATACCAGCAAGGAAAGGCTCGTGGTGAGCTCCCACAAGGCCAGTGCTTCTGCGGTGTGATGCCTGGGAAGTGCAAGTGTGTGTGTGTGTGTGTGTGTGTGTGTGTGAGAGAGAGAGAGAGAGAGAGAGAGAGGCGATTGTAAAAAATTAAATCCAACACCGCCATCTAGTGTCAGATTTATGATACAGTTCAGTTAATTTTCTGTAACCACTTAACCCTAATTAGGGTCACGGGGAGGCTGGTACCCATCCCAGCCCACTCTGGACGATGGAAGAGGCTCGTCAGGCCATCACAGGGCAGAAACATGCTGACGACTATGCAGCCTAGTCTTGACGAAAGTCAGCAGTGGTTCTTTTACCCTGCCTCACATCATAAACAGTGAGAGACATGGCCCTCCTTTGATAACCCAGTTAGCTACACAGGGTGTGGGGGTGGGGGGGGGGTCTTGAACCCCCAACCTTGGGATCAGTGATCCAGCACCTTTCCACCAGGCCCCCACTGCCTGAATGCTATTCAAAATCTATATTATGAACTTTGCTATTCTTTAATTCGTTCATTTATCTGCAGAACCGCTTAATCCTACTGGGGTAGGAGAGGCCTGGAACTTATCTCATCCGACTACTCTGTGGTACACCCAGAACAGTTTGTCAGTAGATTGCAGGGTAAACATACACAGAGCCAATTCTCGCAGCAATCTGGAACAGACAATTCGCCAAATGTGTTTTGCATGTCTTTGGACTGTTCGAGGAAACCGGAATACAGAAGAGGAAGCCCGTAAAAGCCCAGGAATAACATGCAAACTCCACACAGAAACGCCATCACTGAGCTCGAAACATGCTGCCCCCAACACCATTGTTTTGCCCTTATAATCATCATGTGTACTGAAAATTTAATGGTAATTTTATGCACAAAGCATCAAAGACTTTGTATTCACTTACTCTTCATTTTATTCATTTTCAGAACCAAAGACTGAGCAACATTTAATTTCATTTCTAGAATTTGGTCAGGTGCCTTGTTTTTGCATCTCTTTGAAAACATTGGAAATGATCATCTTCTTTCAGGAGCATTATAACATAGTTATGCTTCAATAATATTCAACTCCATACTTGAAATGTACAAACTTTCTAAAATTACTCAAGTTCAAAAATTTGATCTTGAGAACAAATGAATTGTTTATCAAAAACTCAAAAATATACAGATCATAATATGTAATTGTTCTTATGAGTGCATGTGTGTGTGTATATATATATATCCACTGTATGCTCAAATGTACATGCACCCCTGACTCTCATAGCCATGTGTGCATGTTGAAAATCTCATTCCAGATTTATTCTCCTGGGTTTGCTGATATAATCAGCTCCATTCTTCTGGAATGGCTTTTCGCTAGATTTTGGGTCATGGCTATGGGGATTTGTGTTCATTTCATCAATAAGAGCATTATTTAGATCAGACACTGACATCATCTATGGGTGTGTCAGTGTTCCAGTTCAGTGTGATAAGGTACACATACTTTTGGCCAAGCATAGTGTAGATGCTGATGTACTATGTAGCGGGAATGAAGACGGTATGAGTGGTTTTGCTGCAGGATGAGCAGGAACGCAGACAGGAAGTCATGTACATGATGTGTTAGAGATCAAGAAAGCGATAATATAAAATAGCATTTTAATGAAATGCTTAGCAATGGATTATCGGTGACGTGATTCCTGATTTAGATTACTCCAAATTTGGGACCCGAGAAGCCGCTACCGCTGCCTTCAGAGTCAAAGAAGGTGGTAGCTGAGCGTTTGTGTAACATGGATTTCTTGTGGCTTCTCTGCCACTGCTTGGGTGGTGCAGCTACGCTGTGAATGCAGAGGGTGTTTTCATGGTGCTTGGTGGTGTCCAGGTCATCCAGGTCATCCTTCTGTCTTCTCAGAGCAGCTAAGACTTCTTGGTCTGAGGAGTTGAGGTTCAAACATTCATAGCCATGACCTTTGACCTCCACAGCTTCATTTCCCCCCTCTTCTTTCTTGAAGGAATCACCCCAGAAGCTCTCACAGAGGTGTTGACCATGCTGATACATCTGTATGACACACACACACACACACACACACACACACACACACTAGGCAGTTTAGTATTTACTGCAGGAAATGATCAGTTCCTTAAACATTAAGATATGGAATAATCTAGAGTGATTCTCAAAATCCTTTTTTCCTTAACTTGTGTCTCATCCTTGCATTTTAGCCCTCCCACTGAGGAAACATGGAGAGGTGTGAGAAAAAATAATTGTGGAGCATGAAATCATGAAAATGTGTTTTAAGAGAAATGAGACGTTTTCTCAGAGGAGTCAGGTGGAGCGATGTCAATCACAGCAGGACAGCTGATCTCTACTGTATAAAAGCATACATTGCATACAACAAGTGGATTAGTTATCTGCTGGTATGCAGCTCTTCCAGGGAGGGCTGCTCTTGTGTATACTCACTTATAGTTCCTTAGTGTTTGGTTCTTAATTCATGGCTAAGCGATGCGGGACAGCTATTGTCTTATGCGGTTTATTGTTTGATGGACTCTGTCATTTTATGGCTATCTATAACAGGCGTCACCAACATGGGGCCCGCAAGCACCAGGTTGCCCACAAGGACAACATCAGTTGCCCGTGAGCCTGTTCAGGGGCTGGGAACCTATGGCTTGCGAGCCAGACGTGGCTCTTTTGATGACTGCATCTAGCTCTCAGATAAATCAGGTGGCCTTTCTTAACAGAATAACTAATACATCATTTTACTGTAATTTAAATAAAAATACAGAAAAAATCCATCAAATAAAACAGAAACATAAATAACTCTCATGCATTTCAATCTATACATCTCTTTTCAATGCCGCTTGTCGCTGTGACGCGTAGCAGAGAGCCAATCCTTTCTGTACTCCAGTGTGTGGGCGGGGCCAATACCTTGAAACTCTAATTTTATTGGATTATATGCAACAGCCTGCGCGAGTTGTTTTTGGGTAAAGAGGTAAATTTCCCTCGTTTTGATCAGCTCATGTACAAAAAGCCAAGCAGAGCTGGCAAGCAAAACACAAATGGACACAATGAAAAAACTTTAACCCGCAAACCAGCTGATTGCCTTGGGACGCGCTTCCTGTCACATAAACACTGCAGGGTGTGAGTCGTGTCGTATTGACCATGTTCGGCGCCACATACGTATGCGAGCAGTCCTTCTCAAATCTGAAAAGCATCAAGACCAACCTGCGGTCACGTGCAATAGATAGAAGCCTAAATGCCTGCATGATTTAGCTCAGTTGGTAGAGTGTCCGCTTTATCCTCCGGAAGGATGGAGTTCGAATCCAGCCGCGTCATACCATAAGACGTTAAAATGTGGTGGTTGTTGCTTCCTGCTTGGCACTCAACATCAAAGGATAGGAAAATGCGATAACTGGCGCTGCACAGTGGCGACAGGTGCCCAGAGCACAAAAAAAAACAAATGTAATGTTTTTAGTGTAATGATGCATTCGAACTATGTTAGAATGATGTTCATGATGCAGTGCAGCCTTGATTGATTTTTATTCTCAGGCTTAGAGGCATTTCATGTCACATTAAGATACATGATACATATCACAGGAGATATTTCCGGCTTCTCTGAAAACAGAGAAAAGCGTAAAGAGTCTGGGCAATAAACGAAT
>CM045731.1:71113916-71121416 GCA_024760905.1 Plotosus lineatus
CTATTCTACTTTCTTACTCAGATAATCTTCTAATACACATACAATAATGAATGCAGAGCTATGGAGTGTTTCATGGACTGTATATCGTCATTGCTGCACATGATGCGATGTAGCGACATCGATAACAATCGAAACATCTGGACAGAATCTTGAACTGACTTTATTCTGTAATAGAAGTACATCTCTACTGTGCCTCACGAACCTGTCGAGTTGTTCTCCTTCATCCTGGTGAACTCACAGTTAATCAGACATTCACCAAGGCCAGTAATCCTCGCCGCATTGGCATGATTTCAGGCCGAAGCAGAATGTGACCCAGATGCGATGGTGCTGGCAGAGAACGAGGGACTGAACCACAACCAGAAGCCAGAGCAAAACATCTTGAAGAATCCCTTTATGGGTACATTTCCAATCGGTTAGGATTTCTGATACACGTCCAATATTGTTGCATTCGTGTTGCACGTACAGCTTGAACTGGACTTTTCCCTCATGTCTTTGGTTCATATTTCAGAGAGGTTCTAAATTCAAACTATGTAGAATATGATTGATATCCGGCCATATGACTCTTACATAAGCGCTCTCATTTCTTTTTCCTGTTAATTCTAAACTTATGATTTTTATGTAATGGAATTTCATCATGGTTTGATGGCCATTGGATCCTATTTCTGCTTTTTGCAGATTACATTGTCATTTTGGCTTTATCAGTCCGGGACTTCCAACTCTCATTGGAGCGATTCGCAGCCAAATACATAGCAGCTGGGATGAGAATTAGCACCTCCAAGTCTGAAGCCATGGTTCTCAGCCGGAAAAGGGTGGAATGCACCCTTTGGGTCTAGAATGATGTCCTTCCCCATCAGAGGGACAGCACATGTAAGATGTTTTGGAGACAAAGTCAGAGAGGCTAGATTGAGATGGTTTGGACATGTACAGAGGAGGGATAGTGAGTATATTGGTAGTAGGATGCTGAGGCTGGAACTACCAGGCAGAAGGCCTAGAGGAAGAACAAAGAGACGATTCATGGATGTGGTGAAGGAGGACATGAAGGTCGTTGGTGTAAGAGAAGAAGATGCAAAGGATAGGGTGAGATGGAGGCAGATGATTCGCTGTGGCGACCCCTGAAGGGAAAAGCCGAAAGGAAAAGAAGAAGAAGTGAGATAGTTTGGAAGTGCATTATTAGAGGAAGCCCAGCAACTTTGGTCTTTTTTTTTTTTTTTTGGGGGGGGGGTTGTGCTCCTGAAATGCTTCCTTTTCTTTATTCTTTATTAAACACACAATGGTACAGAATCCTTTTTATAAAGACACATGCATTTTGCCCAAAGATGCCAAACAAACAAACCAACTCTACAAAAGCATAACCTTCTTGGCAAAAGATAAATAAAGGGTTTTGTGCATGAACACCCCGCAGTATAAATTTTTCATTCTTTTTCATGCTGCCATTTCCAAACCGGCTCAATTCCACTTCTGTTCTGGTGAGTAAATTCAAAGTTACATAAACCATCCCGTTTCATAACCGTAGCTGTGCTGCTGACCCATGGGTTTCTCTGGCCCGGTTCATTTTCAGGCTGAGAGGACACATGCATAACATCACAGTTTTCTCATTTAAATATTAACAATGGTGTCCTTTGTGCAGGGCAACTCAGGGAAACAGTGACAAAAGCCCTGGGCCTCAGTGTTTACCCGAGAAGTGGCTCAAAATGTTCTCACAGCCTAAAAGATTCATAATCCACTGCAGTGCACATACAAGGAGATATAATCTCAACAATGTGGGGGCAATGTTAATAATGCTCAACAGATCCATCAGCTCCAGATAAACACCTGATAAACTGCTGGTGCTGTGGAAGAAAACAATACAGTACATCAGCTCTCATTGTGTCTTACAGTACATGTGGAACAAAAATATTAAGTTATAATCCACATGATTTGAGGCTACACTACACCACTGTCTCATATCATGTGGGTTATAACTTAATATTTTTTGTTTCTGTGGATGGTTTGCATGCTCTCCCTTTGGTAGTCTGGGTTTTCTCTGATTACTCTGGTTTCCTCCAACAGTTGAAAGACATGCACAGTGGTATAGTGGTTCGCATATCCACCTCATAGTCAGAGGTCCTGTTTTATTTTATTTTTATTTTAAAATGATTACTTATGTATTTTATATCAATATATAATTTTATAATTATAATCATATTTTATTTTATTTTATTTCATTAATCTTATTTCTATTTAATATCATAGTTTAATATCATCATTTATGATCTTTACTTATTATTATAGAGCTTGAAAAAAACATTCTGCATTCCTCTTATTATTTAAGAATTAGAAATCAAGTTTTGAATGAAATCCTCCTCCATTTATGTAATTTTCCTCTAATACATTATTTTTTTAATTATAATAATTTACTTTTCTATGCAATTTATTATTGTTATTATTATTATATTTTATTTTTATTTAATTGTTGATTATTTATTTATTTTATTTTATTGTTTTACACTACAGATCATTAAATATTCATTTTTTTCTGGAGGAAAGAAAACCCCAACATTTTAAAATACAAAATTTCATTTTATCTTTTATAAATTGCCTTACGTTCACGTTACTTTAAAGTTATTTTACGGGGTAATTTTATTTTTCAGAATTTTAATCTGCACGTGTGTTTAATACACCCCTTGTCTTTATCGTTTTTCAGTTTGTATACATTTATATTCCTGTATTTAATCGTATTTGTATTTTACTGAATTAAAAAAATGGTTGCTAATGTTACTTTTATATAGAAATCCAGAAACCAAAAGATATAAACTTGAGGATGAATCTTGTCTGAAATGTAAAGACAACTTTCATGTAATTACACGGTTACGCCTCACCATGTCGCTGTCCCACGTGGAAACGGACCTGAATTAAGCCTTCATTACCGAATGCATGGTCGGCTTCTGCATTGAACCCATCCAAAGTGAGCACACACACTGGGGCACCCGGAGAGCAATTGCTAAATAAATGGGTAAATTCAGGGAACTTCAGATGAGAGGGTGGAGGAAAGGGATGAGGTAAGGTATTTCCCTGCTGCCACACATTTTTCCTGCTGGTCCGGGAACCAAAGCAGAAACCTTTCGGTTCCAAACCCGTTTCTCTTACCATTAGGCCTCTAGTTATTATCTAACTCTTATCACTCACTCATTTGCTGAACTGCTTAATCTTACTGTGATGATTGCTGAGAGGTTTGAGTCTATCTCACCCGACATTGGGCAAAGGACCCAGACCATTGCAGGGCAACTCACTCACGACCATCCACACTCGCACCTTGGCTGGAACTTGAAATAGCCAGTTAACCTTATGTGCAAATCTTTGAACTGTAAGAGGAAACCGGAGTACTGCACCCGGAAGAAACCCATGCAAGCTCCACACAGATCCCACTTGCTGATCCTGGAACTATTTTTGTGTTTCTTCTTTCCATCGTCTAGTGAATAATGTGAATCACAATGAGCTTCATGTTAAATGGAGGAAATTCATCTTGAGATTTCCTTTTGGCTTTTTCCCTTTATCAGGGGTCGCCACAGCAAATGACTACGTTTGATTTGGCATAGGTTTTTTTTTTTTTTTTTTTTTTTTTTTACGTCGGATGCCCTTCCTGACACAACCCTTTTTAGCAAGGGACAGGAACACCCTGACGGCTATGCAGCTCCTCTTTACCAAAGTCAGCAATGGTTCTTTTACCTGAACCTCTCACCATGGACAGTGAGGGACATGGCCGGCCTTTGATAACCCAGTTAGCTGCACTGGGGAGGACAGTGACAACCTTGTGGAGAGTGGGACTCGAGTCCCCAACCTTAGGATCAGCGATCCAGCGCCCTATACTATCAGGCCACCACTGCCCACGGAGGAAATTCATCTTGGATGGTCTCAATCTTTTTTGGGTTTTTTGCGTCAGTGTTATTTCTGCAGTACATACAGAAGTGATCTGAACAGGTTGTAATTCCGCCTCTCATCTGAAGTCAAGCCCCAGTTTCAACGATGAGGAATAATCGGTATAGATCAGATACAGTACTTCAAACCAATAAATCACAGGATTGGTCAATATAGTATTTAATATTCTAGACGTTTCTGGGTGTTTCAGGTTAAAGTTTTATCCTGAAATGAATCCTTGTTTTAATCTTTCAGACTCTTGAACACAAGATCAGCCATCTCACACATTACAACAGCTTTGTTACAGATTTACACTGTGGCTCAACCCATAATCCGAGTCTCCTGATTCCACAGTTATGAATCACACGCAGTGTTTATACGCCACGGATTTCCCCAGAACTCAAAAGAAATTTCTTTAAAATGTAATAATAGCAGGTTAAAGGAGGGGACGTGAACATGTCTGCCTCACAGCAAGAATATCTTGGGTTTAATCCTATGCTCGGATTGGACATTTCTTTGTGGAGCTTGCAAGTTGTTCCCATGCTTGTGTGGTTTCCTCCGGGTTCTCCGGTTTCCTCCTATGGTCCAAAGACATGCATATTAGACTAATTGGCTGTTCCAAATTCCCCCGAGCTGAGTGTGAGTGTGAATGGTTGTACGTATACGTGTTATCCCTGCAATGGACTTGCGAGCTGCTTACCCAAAGTCGGCTGAAATAGGCTCAAAACCCAAGACGATTCCGGAAGAAATTGAGATGAATTAAAAAGAGGTGAAAGGAGGAGTTGGAAGTGAGAGCTTCTGGTCCGTGTTCAGTCCTGGTTTGAGCATTTACCAGGTCTCCCTCAGCCCAGAACACCAGTGTGGAGTGCTCACCATCTGCTGTCAGCCCTTCCCACTGTTTTTTATTTCCACCGTACTGTATTGAGATCAAGACCTCTTTGTTGGTTTTGTTTGACATTTCTCAGCTGTGGTGTTGGGACTTCTCATAATACGTCATGCAGTGTTTGTGGATATAAATGCAATACTTTCCGTCTTATTATAATTACATCTCCTTCCACGACTTCTCCCCATCTGTCTGTTTCTCTCTGAGGGTTTTATAATTAGTTATTCTAAACCAGCCAAGGAACAATTACGTAATTCGGGATCTGCTCTGTGAATGAGCTCATCTCTACTGTTTCACCCCTTTCAGCCACAAGTTTAAGGGGTTATGCTGGGTTGCCAGGTCCTCAAGATTACCCTTCTTCACTAATAAAAGTTAATCCACTTCTTTTCATTTTCCAAACTGCTTTCATGTCATTATAGGTGATAATACCAGCATTAAGAACTTTGTTTTCACTTAAATACAGGTCTTTGAATAAAAATTGGGGGACAGTGGTGACCTGGTACGAGGATGTTGGATTCGTGATCCTAAGGTTGGGGTATCAATCCCCACTATCACCGAATTGTCACTGCTGTCCCCCAGTGCAGCTAACCTGGTTATCAATGGCCGACCATGTCTCTCACTGTCTGTATTGAGAGGTTCAGCTGACTTTCGTAAAGGGGAGCTGCATAGCTGCCCGAGTCTTTCTTCCCTGCGATGGCTTGGCGAGCTGTCCAGGGTGTACTTTTTCATTTCCCAGAGTCAGCTGGGATGGCCGCCAGCCTACCCATGATCCTAATTAGGCTTAAGCGGTTCAAAAAAATGAATGAATGAAAGATTCAAAAACTGGATGTATGGCTGGATGGAATAAATATTGGCTGATGCTGGAGATGACAATTGCATCGTTTTTTTAAATAGTTCTTCTTTTCCTTTCGGCTTTTCCCTTCAGGGGTCACCACAGCGAATCATCTGCCTCCATCTCACCTGATCCTTTGCATCTTCTTCTCTGACACCAACGACCTTCATGTCCTCCTTCACCACATCCATGAATCGTCTCTTTGGTCTTCCTCTAGGCCTTCTGCCTGGTAGTTCCAGCCTCAGCATCCTACTACCAATATACTCACTATCCCTCCTCTGTACATGTCCAAACCATCTCAATCTAGCCTCTCTGACTTTGTCTCCAAAACGTCTCACATGTGCTGTCCCTCTGATGTGCTCATTCCTGATCCTAGCCATCTTCGTTACTCCCAGAGAGAACCTCAACATCTCCGCTACCTCCAGCTCTGCCTCCTGTCTTTTCCCCAGGGCCACTGTTTCTAAACCATACAACATCGCTGGCCTCAACACCGTCTTGTACACTTTTCCTTTCATTCTTGCCGATACTCTCCTGTTTTTTAAATAGTTGTGAACTCTAAAATTGCGGCACTGTGGTGTAGTGGTTAGCACATCCACCTCACACACCAGCACGGAGGTCCTAGATTTTAGTTGTGGGCTCGGAGAGGGTGTTTCCGTGTGGAGTTTGTTTGTATGCTCTCCCTGTGCTTGCGTGGGTTTCCACCGGGTATTCCGGTTTCTTCCGACAGTTCAAAAGCATGCACAGTCGGTTAAACTGGCCATTCCAAATTGCTCCTAGAAGTGATTGGTTGTTTGTATTTTGGCCCTGTGATGACCTGAGCTGTTCAGGGTGTATCCTACCATTTCCCAGAGTCAGCTGAGATGGGCACCAGTCTCCCAGCGACCTTAATTAACGAACGAATGAATGTTTTATTTTATTTCATTTTATTTTATTAGTTCCTGTCAGTTCCAAAACTGAATCGCCAGCTCACTAGGTACCGTCTCCCTGATTTTCTAGCGATATCCAGCTCGCCTTCGGTCAATAACGTTGATATAAAACACGGCCTAAAAATTTTCATCAAGAAAATAAAAAACATTTGGAAGATCGACCTGTTTATTTGATATAAATCAATTTTAATATCTGATTATTTTGTACAAATAAATATGTGAGGTTTTGCAACACCAGTAAATTCATTTGTGGATTCATAAAATGAAAGAAACACAGTTAAAGCAATAAATAAATAAAATAATAAATAAATAAATAAATAAATAACATCCTGGTATCGGTACACGTCACTGCGGTGGTCTATTTTCATTTACTACGTTGGCATGAGGACTCACACACACACACACACACACACACACACAAACTCACACACACACACACACACACACACACACACACACACACACTCACGTACACACACACACACACACACACACACACACTCACACACACACACACACACACACACACACACAAACTCACACACACACACACACACACACACACACACACTAGTGTTCGCATTGTTCTTGTGTTTGCTCTCTTTGAAAATGAGCCGACGGGGCGCGCGGACCAATCAGCTGAGCTCAAGGGGGAGCAAAGCAAGCAGCTCGTGAGTCCGGTGCTGATATTCTTACTGCAATAACGAGACACACACACACACACACACACACACACGCATGCGTTCCGTTTGTACGATATTGACATGTGCTGACGGATCCGTTGTTCAGTCTGAGAGACACTTCCTGCCGCCCGAGTGTCTCGCGCTCTGGTTTTGTTTGTAGACGATGTGAGCGTCATTTCTCCACATTTATTGACATTTTTAAATCCGAGCAGCCGTTATTTTCCCTGCTAGGATAGAATCCGGTTACATTTGGGTTGATTTTTCTCCTTTCTGAGCGTTTCT
>CM045731.1:71126416-71256416 GCA_024760905.1 Plotosus lineatus
TAGAATGTGTACCACCACCAACAGTAACCCTGTAGAACGTCCCCACCACCATCTCCAACAGCACCTCCTACATTAGCTTCTTCACTACCTTCTTCAAAAACACCCCAAGAATACAGTACATCTCATAACACTTCCTGCAACATGTCTCATATCACCTTCTACATCTCCTTCTGCACCATATCCATCAGCAATACCCACAACACATCCTGTAGCATGTCCTGCACCAGCTCCTACACCACCTTCTACCCAACGTCCTATTGCACTTCTTACATTAACTCCAACAGCACTTCCTGTAGCACGTCTTGCACCAGTTTAGCACCATTTACTATGAAATAATCTTTTTTTGAAGGAAATAAAAATGATATGTGAACTCTCACTGATGTTTTTTTATTAAAGTGTAACTAAGGAATGTGATGGGAATCGTGTGTGGAGAGTTAGGAGCTGAATTACAGATTAAAGATTGTAGAGAAGTCTAATCATAACATGGATAAACACAGGTGCTGCTGATTAAAATTATGTGGTTAAAGTTTTATCAGGAGATGCACAGGAATTTGAATTATAATTTATTAAAGATATTTGAATCTGTGAATTATTACAGGGATTAAATAGTAATAGGACCACGTAAAATATTAAGACAGAACATATTGCGGGAGGTGATAATGTCGAGGAGAGTCATATGAGAAGCATTGTATTCAAATGATTGATAGCTTTCTGGGTGTATTTAGAAAAAAAGCCCATTAAACAGCTGGGACACTTATTAAAAGGACAAACCTGCAGTGTGTAGTGTAAGTGAAGAGGCAGGCTGGATCAGGGATGAGCTGACTGTCTCATTGAGTGCAATCTGTCCTCAGAGGGATCACGTCTCCTTGGTTTTTGTGTAGAGAGAACACACACAGGCACACACACACACACACACACACACATATACACAGGGAGGGAATGTGGAAATAAACATCTCAGTGAGTCATTGAGTCAGACAGCACGCTCTGGATGCGTCAAGCTTCAGAACAGCACGGAGTAAGAAACCAGAAGCACTGTTTCACATGACTGTAAGTCGTGTGTGAGGAAGTGAGCATGAACCTGGTGCCACATTCTGTCTCACCCAAACACACACCTAATTCCACTGATCCGCTCTATCAGAGACTCAGCTCATCTCTCTGATCAGAAAAGAAGGACCTGATGAGGTACCGAGATGGAGAGTCATTACTCAGTTATCACACACACACACACACACATTTTTGTACGTGGTATATACAACTGTAAATATTTATATGCATGTGTGGGGGATTTTGTTGCTGTCCATGGTGCTGAACTATAATAGCGGTACCTCACCTTGTAAAATTAATCTGTTCCAGAAGTGGTTTCGTAACCTGATTTTTTCATAAGTTGAACCGCGTTTTACATGTAAAAGGCCTGAATAGTTCCAAGGCCCCCAATACTACTCCCTAAACTCTTTAAAAATCCTAAAAGTATACCTTTTAAGGCCTCCTTCTGCTTCAATATCGTACAGATGGTAGACGGGTTTCGGTCATATTCCTTTGCGATATCACTCAACTGCATGTCACGAGCCCGCTTCTTCTTTTCACTGGCACCGGGAATCACTTTCACTGGGAATCACACGCTCGTGTTTGTGTGTATATGTGTGTGTGTGTGTGTGTGTGTGTGTGTGTGTGTGTGTGTGCTTCCTTTGCAATATCACTCCTTTGCTTCCTTTGCGATATCACTCAACTGCATGCCACAAGCCTGCTTCTTCTTTTCACTCGCACTGGGAATCACCTTCACCAGGAATCACACATGCGCGTGCACGTGTGTGTGTATGTGTGTGTGTGTGTACGCGTGTTGACCATGTTTTCTTAGCAGAGTTATAATCTTACAAATGTTTATGCAAGGTTAAAAGCCTGAACCAAAAAAAGTTGTAATGAGCACACTCAAAAAACTCATGAAACAACAGTAACTCTGTCCTTTATCCGTGTTAGAACTTTGTGAAAGAACAATGGGTCGAAAAGCATCGTGGATATTATGGAGATACAGCTCCATAATAGCCAATGGGAGGGAGCTGCGTCATGGGTATTATGGAGATACAGCTCCCTCCTAGCCAATGGGAGGCCAGCGGGGCAGGATGTTTGGAGATAGCAATGGGAGGCCAGTGGAGCGGGATGTTGGGAGATAGCCAATGGGAGAGCAACTCACGCATTGTTTGAATTTTTGAGATGGTGCTTTCGTAACGTGAATTTTTTTCATATCCAGAGACAGAAATTTTAAGTAAATGCGTTTCATAACCTGGATTTTTCGTTTGTTGGGTCTTTCGTAAGCTGAGGTACCACTGTATAACATATACCACGTGGCAGCACACTTCCAAAGCCTCTCCCTCGTCACAGTCATCATGTGACTGACTTGATAAAGCTGTCATGTTTAATGTGGTTGGTGAAAAACCCATCATGTATTTGCAAATCAAAGATTGGGTTTCGCAATACTGCTAAGGCTATCAGCATTACGGAGAGACAAGGACGGGGTGTTTTCATGGTTCTTTGTGTCTCGCTTGGTCTGTTTCTGGTGCTGTCCACAAAGAGCTTGTTTACTTTTCTACACCTAGAGTTAGTCCCAGCAAAGAGAGAGAGAGAGAGAGAGAGAGAGAGAGAGGGAGAATCAGAACTAATGAGATACTCAGATGAAGAAAGAGTAACAGATACACGAAAATAGACAGAAAGAGAGAGAAAGCAAGAAAGACTCACAGAAATAAACAGATAGAAACTATGAGAGCCACACAGAAACAAAGAGATGGACAGTTAGAGGCAGAGACAAACAGAAAGGAATAGATGGAGACAAAGACAGTTAGATAGACACAGAAACAAATAAAAAAACAATGAAGAGAGACACACAGAGATAGACACAGACCTATAGAGTAAAAAATGCTGAATGGGGGAGAATCAGACAGGATGAGGCAGATAGAATGAGAGAGAGAGAAAGAGTGTGTTAAAAGGATGAATATTAGTGGTTGATCACTATGTTAATTATGTGATGGTGCTTGATCTGATATCTCTCTCTCACTCTCTATATGTCTCCCCTTTGCCTGCCCCTTCCACCCAGAAGGATCTTCCTCTGCCACGTAAAAGTAGCAGGTGAGTGCCCTGCTTCTCAGTGCTATATGTGGGTATTTATAACTGTGTGTGTGTGTGTGTGTGTGTGTGTGTGTGTGTGTGTGTGTTTAACACCCAGTTTAATTATCAAAGCTAATGTAGCTAATAAGTACTGAAATCTTACTGTAGATGCAAAGTGCTTTGCTAAGTGCTATGATAACTTTGAAACACCACAGGCTTGGGTTAATGCGGTTGGTACCAGTTTATTATCGAGTGATGTGTTTACATCTACAGATGCACACGGAAAGGGTTTGAAGTCAGAAATGTTAATTATGAAGACATGAGTGACTAGTTAGTGGTCATCCCTGCGGCATTGGTGAGAAGATTCTCCCTGTGTGGTAAGCCAACACAGTCGTCTGGTGTTGAGCTGTCTTAGCTGGAACTGGACTGCAGGGGGCTCAGCGAGAGCCAAAATGGCGTCCCAGCCTGGCAGAATGTTTTATACTGTACAGCTGCTCTAGTCATCCATTTTACCAGTGTAACACAGAAGAGGAGAGACAGCACTTTCTCTTCCCATTCTCTCTTCCTCTCTGTTCATCTGTGTCTCTACCCCCCCCCCCCTCACACACACACACACACACGTGTCAGTTGGTATCACACTCTCATCTAAGTGACGTCTCTTTCCTTCCCTGTAGTAATAGATGACAAGAGGCGATGTGTGTAAGAACATATGTGTTGCATAACATTCTTGAAACCCCTCATTCTGTGTGTGTTGAAGCTCCATGACCCTCTCAGGCCTGCATCTGAGCCCTGGGAGTGAGTGTGAATGCATTTGCAAGTGCATGAGTGAGTGCGTCTGAGAGTACGAGTAAGTGCTCGAGTCAGTGTGTTTGTGTGTTTGTGTGTGTTTTTGAGAGAGAGCTATTCAGATTCATGTAATTGTAAGTAATATTGTGTTACAGCTGCCGTGCCAGTAACAGGAAGAGTCTGATCCTCACTTCAACCTCACCCACTTTACCTCGTGCTCACTCTCCTCTGCCTGGACACCTCGGTGAGAACAACACACACTCCAACAAACACACACTCAGCACAGGTGTGATTGCAATGCTTTCGTAGTTAACAGCTAATATTTTAGTCTCTAGTGTAGCGTTATGCTAATCTACAGCTAATCTGCCAGTTGATATAGATAACTGCACCCTCACACCACTGTGTTAATGTTACAACTGTAATCCTACACACTCGCATACTGATGTAAAATCACTGATTGATCACACTGATTGTTAAAGTCATAGTGTTATATTGGTTTGATCATACTTTCAATATGGCTGCCAAATCTCTTCTCGCCTGCACAGGAAGCAGCCCATTGGACAGCCCTCGCAACTTTTCTCCTAGTAATCCAGCACACTTTTCCTTCACAGCCTCGTCCAGACGGTAAACACACACACACACAAATACACACACAAATACACACACACACACACACACACACACACACACACACACACACACACACACACACACAAACATGTAATCTAAACCCTGCACATTTTTCGGTAGAGATGGACGCCGTTGGTCTCTGGCTTCTCTTCCTTCTTCTGGTTATGGCACAAACACACCCAGCTCAACGGTAAACACCCTCCACACACAAACATAAAAGTACGTGTGCTTGTGTGTGTGAGAGAGAAAGAGATGGAGATGAGTACTTGGCATTGTTCCTTTTCAGAACTCCGCATAATGAAGTGGACACACACACACACACACACACACACACACACACACACACACACACACACACACACAGTGCTGATGAGATTATTTTGTTTATGAAGTGTTGTTGGTGTAGTTTATGTTCAGTGAGTGCAGGAGCAATCTTTTATTATGGACCAAGTGAATGAATTAAGGAGCTCATCAAGTCTCTCTCTCTCTCTCTCTCTCTCTCTCTCTCTCTCTCTCTCTCTCTCTCTCTCTCTCTTTCTGTCTGTCATTCTCTCCTTCTCTCCCCCTCCCTCTCTCCATGTCTCAGTCATCCAGTTCATCTCAGGAACGTCTACACCAATTGTCATATCAGCCCTCTATGGACGAGCTTCTTTTCCTTTCCAAACATTTTGGCAGCACGGAGAGCATCACGGATGATGATGGGGGCCGGAGCTCTCCGCACACACGCCCACGCTCACGTAGCCTTAGGTACCGTGGATAAACACACACACACACACACACACGCACACACACACACACACTCTCTCTCTCTCTCTCTCTGAGTGGGTGTTTCAGTCTCACTCTGTTTCTGCGTTCATGCCGAATGTGTTTGATTCTGACAAATTTCTGTTTCAGTCCTGGCAGATCGGCTTCCAGCTATGACAACGAGATTATGATGATGAACCATGTGTACAAAGAGCGTTTCCCAAAGGTACACACACACACACACACACACACACACACACACACACACACACACACACACACACATTTATTGGTTCGGGATAATCTTTAATTAATTTGCCGAATCACTTAATCCCATTCGGGTTGCAAAAAGGCTGGATCCTATTTCTGGGTGAAGGTGGGGTATACCCTGCACAGCTCATCAGTCCATTGCAAGGCCAACACACACACAACTGTTTACATTCCCCAATTAGCCAAAAGTGCATTCAACCTCTGAAAATGAGTAAAAAAATGACACGAGAAATTAATATCTACTCTGTGTGTGTGTGTGTGTGTGTGTGTGTGTGTGGGTGTGTGTGTGCATGTCAGGCGACGGCTCAGATGGAGGGACGTTTAGCAGACTTTATCCACTCATTCTCCCCGGACAGTGTGCTCCCTTTGGCTGATGGGGTCCTTAGCTTCATCCACCACCAAATCATCGAGTTGGCCCGAGACTGCCTGAATAAATCCCGAGAGGACCTCATCACCACCGTCTACTTCTACGAGCTGCAGGAGAATCTCGACAAACTGCTGCATGATGTGAGGGTGACTGTGTGTGCGCGTGTGTGTGCGCGCGCGTGTGTGTGTGTGTGTGTGTGTGTGTGTGTGTGTGTGTGTGTGTGAGAGAGAGAGACAGAGAGAGCGAGAGAGAGAGAGAGAGAGAGAGAGAGAGAGAGAGAGTGTGTTTGTGTATGTGACTGAGTGTGTGTGTGTGTGTGTGTGTGTGTGTGTGTGTGTGTGTGTAAGAGAGAGAGAAATTGAGTTTGTGTGTGTGTGTGTGTGTGTGTGTGTGTGTGTTTGTTTCTTCCTATGAGTCAGCAATCAGCAAGTTGTGTGTTTTGCTGACGGCTGTTTTCTGTCCTGCAGACTGAAAACTGTATAATGAAACAACCCCCCCACACACACACACACACACTCAAACACACACACACACACACACACACACACACACACACACACACACACACACACACTACTGTGTATCCCTATAGGCCTGTATCCTCACACTCATTTTATTTATGTGTTATATCTCTCTCTTTCATCTCTCTCCTCTCTTTCTCTCTCTCTCTTTCTCTCTCTCTCTCTCTTTCCTCTCTCTCTCACACACTCTATCTCACTCTATCTCACTATCTCACCAATGCGTCTTCCCCTCATGTTCTCTCTCTCTCTCTCTCTTTCTCTCTCTCTATCTCTCTACTTTTCTCTTCCCCTCCTGTAACGTTCTTGTCTAGTCTGTTTTTGCAGTGAGAAATGCAAGGTCATCCTCCTGAATGAACAACTTTTTGTCTCTGTCTGTCCGTCCGTGTATCAGGCATATGAGCGGTCAGAGAGTTCAGAGCTGACCTTTATCATTGACCTGGTGAAGAAACTCCTCATCATCATCTCTCGCCCGGCAAGACTCTTGGAATGTCTGGTAAGTATACATTCTCATTGGTTGGGACACTCAAGAACAGGATATCATATTAAACACTGGTGCAATCTGGGTAATCCATTATTTCATATACAGACGCTCCCTGACTTACGTTCATCCGTTTTGTTTTTTCGATTTTACGTTGTTTTTTTTTTTTTCCATAAAAAAAGTCAAATTTTGAGTTTAGACGTACCTACGTAGTACGCTGACGTAATGACGCAATGACGCTGCATTCATTGTTTACAAACTACATACTGAGTGTGTGCATACACACACACACACACACACACACACATATATATATATATATATATATATATATATATATATATAGAGAGAGAGAGAGAGAGAGCGTGTTACCCTTGTGTTAAGACGTGGTCGCTGTGATCTTTGTGTTTACACTGTTTTGTGGACTTTTGTAACCCTAAGCAAATACGGTTGGTCAGAAGCGTAAGCCTACTAGCATGGGTGCAAGTCTCATACACAGAGATGAATTAACTATCTGCTTGGATCGGCACAATCTAATGTATACTCAGTTAAGCAAAGAGAATTGTAAAATGAATGAAAACCTGAATCCGCAAATTACAGAACAATTACAGATATTTATTATTTTTTAGCAGAATCCTAAGAGTGTATACTTATTTTATATTAATATTCATTAGGATTTGTACTTGTTCTTTGTATGCATCTCTTGAATAAAGTTTACTTACTTACACAAAAGAAAGAACTCTCCGCTTTGCTGGGATTCACATCAGTGCAGGTTGTGTTCTAAACGAGTTCAACGGCACCCTTGTGCACTTGAAAGACCGGAAGTCTGTATAACCCACAGCAAGTACACTACTTTTGCAAGTACACTACTTTCGGTATTGAGTGCTTCACATATTGTAAGTGTTAATTGGCTGTTTTAAGCTTCATGTAAAGTAACTCGGTATAAATAAGTGACTTCTTTGAAATTAATGTTGATATTATTTGATATATTTTATATTATTTTACAATGTTATGTTATAATAATTGATTTAGGGGTGTTTTATGAGATACAGTAATGGTATTTATGGATGTATAGGACAGTATGAGCGTCATACGTCACACGTGATACGTTACTGTAACAACTTACTTTCATTTTCAACTTACGTTCGGTCGTCCGGAACCAATTAAAAACGTAAGTCGGGGAGCGTCTGTAATAATAATTACAGCCTACGTATAATTATAATTGGCATTCCTTAGTTAGCGAACAGCCAGTTCCCTTCATTAAGTCGTAGAATTTCCTCGTGAACTTTCACTTTAAAGCTCATTTGCTTGCGTGACTCTTTCCTCCTTGCTTCTATTTCCTTTATGCATCAGTACACAGTGCTACGCTAAACTCCTCCATCCCAAATTGAATTTCTGCGCTGGAGTCCGGCATCTTTATGCGTTATAATGTTACTGCGTGAGAAACGTCGCAGACAGACAGACAGAGAGGAACTGGAATGTGAGCGCATTTGATTTAATTTGAACGTCTCCTTGTTTTGTGTGTGTGTGTGTGTGTGTGTGTGTGTGTGTGTGTGTGTGTGTGTGTGTGTGTGAGAGAGTGTGAGTGAGTGAGTAACAGTGATCAGTGCCTCCCCTCTTCCCAACGCAAAGTTACTTGTGCTCATAGTTTCCGGTTCCAGGTTGCGATTTAACAGCTCCAACCTCTCCGTCTTAAATAAGGATCAGTGTAAAATCCCAAATTACTGTTTTCTCTTAACGTACTGTTATTGTCAGATAAAAGTAGCAGCATCCTGTGTTATCACGAATTCTGAGAGCAGCTTTAATGTGTAAACTGAGAGTGAATCAGAAAACACGCACAGTGTTATGAGTTTGCAAAATTAATTTTGCGAACGCATCCCATCGTAGAGCTACAGCGCGCCTTCTTTCAGAGACGCAGTACTTTGATCATCCATCATTCTTTTTTTCATATTAAGCATGAACAGGAAGTGTGTCACAATCAAACATGGCCTCTCTTCTGCTGTAGGAGTTTAACCCAGAGGACTTTTACCACCTGCTGGAGGCAGCCGAGGATCACGCCAAAGAAGGACAGCTGATGAAGACTGACATCCCCCGCTACATTATCAGCCAGCTCGGCCTGACCAGGGACCCACTAGAGGGTGAGGGTCATACACAAAGACATCGGCGCCTTGTGAACAGGCTGTTACTATAGAAACATTAGATTGAGTGCATTGTGTAATATACAGTGAAATACTCTTATTATTAGGGAATGAATTAATATCTCCTGGCCAATCAGAATCCAGAATTCAGCAGACTGATTTAATGATACATGGTCCCTGACCCTAACTCTGCCTTTATTTTTTCCAGAAATGGTCAATCTGGAGAGCTATGATAGCGAGGGACCCCTCACACCAGAGACCGATGACTCTACAGAGGTTAGCACGCACACACCCAGACACACACACACACACACACACACACACACACACACACACACACACACACACACACACACACACACACACACACACACACACGTCACATTGAGATTCAAGATATGCAGAATATTATATCCAGATGTTTCAGTGTGGAGCCACTGCAGTGTTCAGCTTCTCAAAGCTAATAAAATCTATATACAGCTCCCAGAGAGACTGTGTGTGTGTGTGTGTGTGTGTGTGTGTGTGTGTGTGTGTGTGTGTGTGTGTGTATGAAGCTGTTTAACTCAACGAGTTTAACTCTGTGTTTCAGGGGAAGATGAAGGTGATGAAGACTCCTGGAGAAGCCGACTTCCAGACCATCAAACTGATCAGTAATGGTGCATATGGGTAAGAAACACTCCAGCAACAACAACATCTCTCTATTCATCTATTCATCCATCAATCCACCCATCATTTCACCCCTCAATTCATCCATTCATCCATCTATTCACCCATTCCTTCAACTATCCAATCATTCACTCAGTCCTCTATACACTCATCAATTCGTCCATCCATCCTTTCACCAAGTCCTTCAACCATTTTCCCATCATTACGTCAATTCATTTCCATTCATTTCAATTCATCCATCCATCCAACCATCCAAGCATCCAGTCCTTAATCTGTCCAAGCCCTAGCAGCTATCTATCTTTCCACTCCTCCAGCCTGGGAAATAGTTTAAACAGCCCCACGGTATCCTGTTTAAGGATGGAGTGGTGATGGAGTGATGATGTGGTGTTGATGTGGAGGTGATGGAGTGATGATGGAGTGGTGATTGAGTGATGATGGAGTTGTGAAGGGGTGATGAAGTGCTGGTGATGATGGAGTGATGAAGGGGTGATGATGTGCTGTTGTTGATGTAGTGAAGATGTAGTGATGATGGAGTGGTGATGGAATGGTGATGAGGTAGTGATGGAATGGTGATGGGGTGGTGATAGAGTGGTGATGTAGTGGTGATGTAGTGGTGATGTAATGATGATGGAGTGATAATGGAGTGGCAATGGAATGATTGAGTTGGGATGGGGTGATGATTGAGTGGTGATGGAGTTATGATGGGTGGTGATGTAGTGATGGAGTGGTGGATTGGTGATGTAATGACGATGAGATGGAGATGGAGTGATGGTGGAGGGTGATGGAGTGATGGTGGACTAATCGTGGAGTGGTGATGTCATGGTCCTGGAGAGATGATGGAGTGGTAATGGGGGTGATGATGGGATGGTGGTGGATTGGTGATGGCATGATGATGGGGTCATGATGGAGTAATGATGTAGTGGTGATGTAGTGATGATGGAATGGTGATGGAGTGATGATGCAGTGGTGGAGTGGTGATGGAATGATGGTGAGGTCTGATGAAGTGGTGATGGGGTGGTTATGGAGTGATAATAGCATGATGATGGAGTGATAATGGAGTGGTCATGGAGTGATGATGGGCTGATGAGGGAGGGATGATGGGGTGGTGATGGAGTGATGGTGGGTTGGTGGTGGAGTGGTGATGTAGTGATGGGGTGGTGATGAAGTGGTGATGAAGGGGTGATGATGGAGTGATGATGGGGTAGTGATGTATTGATGATGGGGTGGTGATAGAGTGGTGCTATAGTGATGATGGAGTGATGGTGGAGTGGTGATGGAGTGGTGATTTAGTGATGATGGAGATGGAAAATTTCTACTGTTAATATGACCCAAAGGAAGTTATATTATAAATAATAAACCCTGGAAGGCGCATATGCTGCTGGTGATGGGGTGGTGATGTAGTGGTGGAGTGGAGATGGAATGATGATGAGGTATTGATGTCATGGGGTGGTTATGGAGTGGTAATGGCATGATCATGGAGTGGTGATGGAGTGATGATGGAGTCATGACAGTGATAATGGGGTGGTGATGGTGTGCTGATGTAGTGATGCAGTGATGATGGAGTGGTGATGGAGTGATGATGGGTGGTGACGTAGTGGTGATATAGTGGTGATGGCGTGATGATGGGGTAATGATGGAGTGATGAAGTGGTGATGGAGTGATGATAGAGTGGTGATGGGGTAGTAATGGAGTGGTGATGGAGTGATGATGGAGTGGTGATTTAGTTATGATGGAGTGGTGGTGATCGGGTGATGATGGAGTGATAATTGGGTAGTGATGTAGTGATGATGGGGTTGTGATGTAGTGGTTATATAGTGGTGATGGTGTAATGATGGTGTGGTACTGGGGTGTTGATCAGGTGGTTATGGAGTGGTGGAGTAGTAATGGAGTGATGATGGAGTGGTGATTTAGCGATGATCGGTGGTGATGTAGTGGTGATATAATGGTGATGGAGGATTAATGGAGTTATGATGGAGTGGTGGAATGGTGATGGAATGATGAGGTATTGATGGAGTGGTTATGGGGTGGTGATTTACTGGTGATGGGAAGTGATGGAGTGGTGATATAGTGTTGATGGAGTGATGATGGAGTGATGATGGAGTGGTGATGTAGTCGTGATGTAGTGATGATGGAGTGATGATGAAGTGGGGGAGTGGTGATGGAATGATGATGAGATATTGATGGAGTGGTAATGGCATGATGATGGAGTGATGATGGGGTGATGATGGGGTGGTGATGTAGTGATGATGGAGTGTTGATGGACTGGTGATGAGGTGATGATGGGGTTGTGATTGAGTGGTGATAGGGTGGTGATGTAGTGGTAATGTAATGACGATGGAGTGGTGGAGTGATGATGGAATGATGATGGGGTGGTGATGGAGTGGAGATAGTGTGGTGATGTAGTGATGATGTAGTGATGATGGAGTGGTGATAGAGTGATGATGTAGTGGTGATGGGGTGATGATGTAGTGGTGATGGAGTGGTGATGGAATGATGATGGAATGGTCATGTAGTGATGACAGGGTTGTGATGGAGTGATCAGATGATCAGTGCAGATAATCATTGGTTATATATTAACGTTTACTGTGCAGATAAGCGCTGTTAGTACATACACTTTATTAACATCACAGATGGATCCTGAATGATCTACACTGTATATGTAACATAAAATATCATTGAGGAAGTGACTTAATCAGAAGTCAGGATGGCTTTATCGTACATAAAGTGCGAAATGGGAGTTGAATTTAAAATTGTGTGTGTTCAGGGCGGTGTACCTGGTCCGTCACCGGGAGACCCGTCAGCGTTTTGCCATGAAGAAGATCAACAAGCAGAACCTGATCCTGAGGAACCAGATCCAGCAGGCGTTCGTAGAGAGAGACATCCTCACATTCGCCGAGAACCCATTCGTGGTCAGCATGTTCTGCTCCTTTGAGACCCGCAGACACCTCTGTATGGTTATGGAGTATGTAGAAGGTGAGACAAACCAGAACACACACACACACACACACACACACACACACACACACACACACACACACACACACACACACATACACACACACACACACACACACACACACACACACACACACACACACACATTGTTCAGTGTCCAGATACAATTCTCGGAGAATAATCACATGGCTGCAGGTGCAATCACAGCACAAGGGGCGGAGACAGGAGAAAATAATTTGAATAATTAAAACCTCTGTTTTTTGGCTGTATTCTGTACTGTTCTCTGTCTGTGAAATCGTCCAGCTGTAGTGCATTTTTAAGTGTGGCTCACAGTGAAAGACAGATGTTCGGTGGCACATGTTGGTTGGTTTTGTCCTCTGTTGTCTTTAAGGACACTTCGGAATGAGCGTGAGCATGTGGGAGCCACTCGAGTCGTACATCTGCACAGTACAAAAACACAATACAGTAAATGATAGATGGGCGGACCGCTTTCTAAACAGGAGAATGTTTTACGGCGGTGGTGCCAGATGCTCCGTGTGTGCTCGTTTGTGAAGCTGTATAAATAAAACATGGCTCATGTGCATAGCCATGGAGAAGGGTGTTATTATGCTTTCTCAGAAAGGATGTTTGGCCGTTATCTGAGTTTATAAAGGTCATGTTTCAAGCCCACATTCTCATTTCACCTGGGTAAAAGCTACGACTTTGTTGTATTATTTTGGTTTGTGTTAGGAGGAGACTGTGCAACGCTGCTGAAGCACATTGGCGCTCTTCCTGTAGAGATGGCCCGCATGTACTTCGCAGAGACCGTTCTGGCTCTAGAGTACATCCATAACTACGGCGTGGTGCATCGTGACCTCAAACCTGATAAGTAAGATGACGAGGAATGGAGTGTGTGTGTTTGTGTGTGTGTGCATTTCTGTTCTGTAAATGTTTGGGTTGGAGAGGTTATGTGATTTTATAAGATGTTATAAGCATCAGCACTGCCTCCACTTTCTTCTCTCTCTCTTTTTTGTTTGTCAGTTCCTCTGGTACATCCTTCTACTTCTTCCTCACCACATTTAATGCTGTTGACAGAAATGTTTGACTCTTGTTTACCCTCTAGTGGATGTATTGTCTGTGTGTGTGTGTGTGTGTGTGTGTGTGTGTGTGTGTGTGTGTGCGTGAATGCGTGCGTGTGTGCATGTGTTTGTAAGACAGGTCAGGCTTTGGCTGCCACAAGTACCATGTAACCCTGTACTTTCTGCTGCATTCTAGGAAGGGTTTCTGTCCCCCTAGGGTTTACCCCAAATGTGTAGCACGCAGGCCCACTGGCATGTGGATATGCCCTGGTGCCCACAAAGCAACCTTCAGCTATGGGCAAATAATACGGCGGTTGGATGGCTTATTTGTCTCCCTCCGACAGCCCCTGCATCCTTGCTCATCCCCAGCTGTCTCGACTTTGTCTTGCCGCTGGACGAGAGAGTGAGGCCGATGCAGTGTAAGTCCCTCTCACTATAATCCAAGTTCCGCCAAGTCACGGTATCTACCCATTGTGTTGTCAAGTCCTGTGGCAATGGGCTAGCAGCGAAGCAGCAGGTGAGGAACCTACTGGGAGCTGTAGTTGCGAACCTGCACACAGGCGGCTCAGGTTCTGGTCATATTCCACTGACCGAAGCAGCGGTGGGATACAGGCAACTGGCCTTTCTTCAGGAAAACTCTGCTCACCTGCATAGCATGAGGACAGGGCAATAAAAGGAGCCCTAAACATAGATGCTTCTCTTATATCCTTGGCCAGCATACCATAGCGAGCAGGGTTTCTCCTACAGCAGTCGACACAAGAACAATAAGGCATTGATGCTTACCTTGGCATCATGCTACGTTCAGAACCCTGCTCGACCACGCCAGACCGGATAGGCTTGAGAGAAGGACTGCCCTTGTAGTGAGAGAACTTGCACGCTGCAAGGTGGACATTGCAGCCCTCAGTGAAACCTGCTTCCCCAACGAGGGTCAACTGACAGAGACTGGTAGCGGCTACACCTTCTTCTGGTGTGGACACAGCAGCAAGGAGCGCAGAGAGGCACGTGTGGGCTTCGCTATAAAGACTGATCACTTGAGGAAACTGGCAAGCATCGCAGAGGGCATCAACAACTGGCTAATGAAGATGCAGTTCGCTCAGGAAGGGAAGATTTGCCCACGCGAAGATCATTCTTGCTGACTTCAACATCCGCGTAGGCACCGACTATTCAACCTGGGACCAGGTCCTTGGCAGCCATGGAGTGGGCAAGAGCAAGAACAACGACATTTGCCTGCTCGGCTTGTGTGCCACCAACACTATGTTCCATCTACCAACTCACAAGACGTCATGGATGTACCCACGATCTCATCGCTGGCATCTTGACTGTCGGCAAGGGGCAGAAGGGACGTGCGACTGACCAAAGCTGTGTGTAGTGCTAACTGCTGGACAGACCACCAACTCATCGTCTCCAAGATGAGCCTCCATATCCAGCCAAGAAGATGTCTCCAGGGGCAGAAGATCACCAAGCGGCTTGATGCGGAGAACTGAAGAACCATCAGACTACACACGAATTGCAGGAAGCTGTGGCCCCCAAGCCACTTCATGGCCAGCCCACCCTAGATGGTGTCAAGGAACACAAGGAAGTGCGCAGTTCAGAGACACCACCTACTCCACTGCCTTGGAAGTCATTGGCCCGAAGAGCAAAAAACACCATGACTGGTTTGATGAGAACAACAATGTTATCTAGTCCCTCCTGGAAGAAAAACATTGTCTCCTCCGCGCACACCATAGTGACCCCAAGTGGGCTGCAAAAAAAGCTGTCTTCACCACCATTCATAGCAAGGTGCAGGCCAGGCTTCACTCCATGCAGGACGCCTGGTTCAGAGCCAAAGCAGATGAGATCCAGGAGCATGCGGACAGGCAGGACACAAAGAAACTCTACGATGCACTCAAGGCCATCTTCGGTCCACAGCCTACATCAATTACACTGCCATTGATCTGCCCCAGATACTGTGAAAGTCATGAATCAGCTTACAAATGGGAAAGCCCTCATTTCTGACACCATCCCAGCAGAGATCTACAAGGCCGGTGGACAGACCCTGTTTATTGAGCTGATAAACCTCTTCCAGACAATGTGGAACAGTGAACAGCTTCCTCAAGAGTTCCGCGATGTCCAGCTCTACAATTGCATGGGCAACCTCCAGTTTTGTGACAACAATCGTGGGATCTTGCTCTTGTCCATAGTCAGAAAAATCCTGGTGCGCTTCCTGCTCAACTGTCTCCTGGAGCACCTAGGGCAGGGTCTCTTTCCTGAGAGTCAGTGTGGTTTTTGCGAAGGCCATGGGACTATCGACATGATATTCGCTGCGTGCCAATTCTAAGAGAAGTGCATAGAACAGCACCAGGAACTTTATACCACCTCTATCTACCTGACCAAGGCCTCTGACAATTTTAGCAGGAATGGCTTCTGGAGGATAATAAGGAAGTTTGGATGCCCAAATAAGTTCATCACCATTGTAAAGCAGTTCCACAAGGGCATGACAGCCCAGGTTCTGAACGACGGCGAATCATTGGACCCCTTCCCTGTGAATAAATGGCATCGAGCAGGGCTGTTAATGCTGTCTAATGCTGTTCAATGTGGTCTTTTCGGCCACGATCACTGATACCTTCAAAGACTACAGCCTTGGCATTAACATCCAGTGCAGGTATGACAGGAGACTATTCAACCTCAGGTGCCTCCAAGCGGCCACCAAGGTGAAGGAGATCGTCATCAGAGAACTCCTTTTTATTGATGACTGTGCCCTCAACACTAGTGATGACGGAGTGATGCAGGCGCAGCTGGACAGACTCTCCTCACCCTGTGACAATTTTGGTCAGACCATTACCAAAAAGACCAAGGTTTTGCCAATCCCATGGGACCCATGATCGTGAATCACACATCACTGTCAATGGAAAAATACTCCACGCGTTCGACAGCTTCACCTGCCTTTGCAATACCCTGTCCCGGCAAGCAAGTTTAAGGCAAGCAGTGATTTTGGGAGGCTCTGTGTGAGAGTATAGGAGACCAAGGTGAGGGTCTATCGAGCTGTAGTTGTCACCACACTCCTTTAAGGCACTGAAACCTGGACTCCATACAGGAGACATGAAAAGTTGCTCAGCTGATTTCACCTTAGGTATCCCAAGCATCACTACCCTGATCCACAAGTCTCAGATGAGATGGGCCGGTCATGTTGTACACATGCGGGAGAGCCGTATCCCTAAGTAGCTCCTCTATGGAGAGCTCAGCCAAAGAAAGCGCACTGCTGGCGGTCAGAAGAAGTGCTTCGATAGCCTGAAAACCTTGTTGGAAGACTTCGACATCGATACAGAGTCTTGGGAGGTCTGCACTGCTGATCGGCCTGCATGGCATTGTGCCACCACACAGGGCAAAAGTTATCAGAGGACTGGCGCACCACTCTCACTGAGCAGAAGTGCCTAAGACTCAAGCAGCATGCCACCAGTATCCAACAGGAGACACCAGCCCACACATGTCCTGTGTGCAGCAAGATGTGGCGTGCTCAGACATCTATGTCGCCACAGGCAAATCTGGACATTTTTCTGATTTCCGTGGTCATCATCGTTCTGATGGACAAACAAGAACAAGTTTGTGTGTTTGTGTATGTGTGTATATGTGTGTCTGTGTGTGTGTGTGTTTGTGTGTGTGTGTATGTGTATGGCGTGTGTGTGTGTGTGCATGGGTGTTTATGTGTGTGTCTGTATGTATGTGTATGTGCCTGTATGTCTGGCTGTCAATGTGTGTGTGTGTGTGTGTGTGTGTGTGTGTGTGTGTGTGTGTGTGTGTGTATGCGTGTGTGTGGGGAGGGGATGTGTGTGTGTGTGTGTGTGTGTGTGTGTGTGTGTGTGTGTGTGTGTGTGTGTGTGTGTGTTCATATGTCGTAAACAAAAACAAAAATGTCCGACAAGGCCAAAACGTTCAGAAAATGTTCATTTCAAGATGACTTCGAAATACTAAACATCAATGATAATGGCAATGTTACCAAAATAAAATGCATGTTTTGCTGCAATTATATCATACAAATTAGGGATGAAGCTATTCTACATTTATTCAATACTTTGTGAATTATCAAAATAATGTTTTAGCCACAAAATGGAGTTACATGTATCAATGTTAGCAATTAGTTAACATTCGAGTTAAGCCAATTAAAGGTTCAAGTTGGTGCTACGGTTGTTTGACATTTATGCTGATTGATGAAATTCTGCATGTTCATGTGTTAAAAGTATTTCAATAGTTTTATGAGAACAGTGATGATTATTTGTCTTAAAATTTAATGTTTCAAAATAATTAGTTTTGTTGTCAATAATTTAATCAACAATACATAAGATATTATACATACATCTAGTGAACTTAAAAGCACAAATGTATTTGATTCAATAACAAAGATTTATTTAATAATTTACTTGGACTTCGGGTAACCATTTTGCACAACCCTTCAATTACACAACTCATTTTCAGCCGAACAATCTTTGGGTTACCAGTCATTTACCTGTGAACCATAAACTGATACCCCAGATTTTTGAAATGTCAAGGCCTGTTTGTGTGTGTCAGAGTGTGTGTGTGTGTGTGTGTGTGTGTGTGTGTGTGTGTGTGTGTGTGTGTTTCCTTGTGCGTGTGTGTGTGTGTGTGTGTGTGTGTGTGTGTCTGTGTGTGTGTGTGTGTGTGTGCGTGCGTAAGAGTGTGTGTGTGTGTGTGTGTGTGTGTGTGTGTGTGTGTGTGTGTGTGTGTGTGTGTGTGTGTGTGTGTGTTTGTCAAGCACAGAAGATACCATAGAACAGCTCTATGCTGACCGCGATTCCCTTCTGAGCTCTGTGTCTTTCAGTGATAAACTCATATTGCTCAGTGATTTTATTGCAGAGTAGGTTGTGACCACTATCGATGGGAAGGTGTACTCGGCAGACACGGTGTGGTTAAGATGAACAACAACGGTCTTCTTCTGCTGTGCAAATGTGCGGAGCACAATCTAGCTATCAGTAACACCATATTCAGGATGGCTGATAAGTCCAAGACCACATGGATGTACCCACACTCTAGACAATAGCACTTCATTGACTATGTTATTATTTGCCAGCGTGACATTAAAGATGTCCTAATAACAAGAGTAATGAAGGGTGCAGAATGTTGGATGGATCATAGGCTTGTGTGCACAATCCTTTGATTGCACATAGCTCGCCACTTCCCAAGGAGGTCAAAGCAAACTTGTGCAGCTTTCAACACAGCCAGACTCCAGGACCCCTCCTACCTTGGTATGTTCTAGGACAGTCTGGACCAAAAGCTGTCTATTGCAGGACCACTGACTGGAAACCCAACTCACAAATGGGAAACATTCAGGGGTATGATACAGGAGACGGCTAAAGGTGTGCTTGGCCCTAAACACGGATATCACCAAGACTGAGTTGATCAGAACAACACTACCATAGATGATCTCTTGGCCAAGAAAAACAAGGCATTCATGGAGTGGCAAAACAACCAAGATTCAGTGGCAAAAACAGATTCAAGTCCTTGTAGAGTGAGGCTCAGAGGGAGATAAGGAAAATGCAAGATAAGTGGTGGGATGAGAAAGTTGAAGAGATCCAAGGGTTTCCTGACGCAAATAACTCAAAACAGTTTTTCAGTTCCATCAAGACAGTGTTTGGTACCTCCAAATCTGGCTTCACTCCTCTGCTTTCCTCAGACGGAACAACATTGATCAAGGACAAAACTGGCTTCAACAACAGATGGAAAGAACATATCAGCCAACTTCTGGATTGCCCTTCCACAGTTGACCAGTGTGCACTTGACCAGATAAAACAACAAGCAGAACACACTGAATTAAATGAACCACCCTCTATGGATGAAATTAAGAGAGCTATTTAAACAGATGAGCTGCGGAAAAACTCTTGGCAAGGATGGCATTCCTGCGGAAGTCTACAAAGCACTAGGTGGCATAGCCCTGGAAGCCTTTTGCAGTGTGCTAGTCAGCATCTGGGTAGAGGAAGAACTGCCTGCAGACTTTTGCAATGCATCAATAGATGCCCTCTTCAAGAACAAGGGATCAAGAGCAGACTGCAGAAATTACAGGGGCGTATCTCTCCTCTCCACAGCTGGCACAATACTGGCCCAAGTGCTACTCAACAGACTCATCCCAACCATGGCTGAGAGAAATCTCCTGAAATCACAGTGCGGCTTACGCTCAAATCGCAGCACTGTAGACATGGTCTTTGCCTTCAGACAGGTCCAGGAAATGTTTATGGAACAGAACATGAACCTGTACTCGGTATTTGTAGACCTCACCAAGGCATTTGACACAGTCAACAGAGAAGCTCTCTAGACTATTCTCAGAAAGCTTGGCTGCCCTCCAAAATTCACCTCTTTAGTCAAACTGTTCCAAAAGGATATGACGGGAGAAATACTCTCAAATGGCGAACCATCAGACTGCTTCGAAATCTCCAATGGAGTAAAGCAAGGCTGTGTCCTGGCTCCTGTGCTGTTCAACCTTTTTTTTACTCAAGTACTCAACCATCTATCAGTAACCTTGACCTTGGAGTGTACATCAAATACCGGCTTGATGTGTCATTGTTGGACCTCAGGCGCTTAAATGCAAAAACAAAGACACTTCACAGGTTAGTATTGGAGGCCCTGTTTTCCAATGACTGTAAACCATAATTGACAAATTCTCTGAAGTGGCCAAGCTATTCGGACTCACAATTAGTCTTGGAAAAACTGTAGTTCTCGTACAGCCAGCACAAAATACGACCATGCAGCCGCCATGCATCACTATCGATGGCACACAGTTGAAAAATGTCCAGACATTCAAGTACTGGGCAGCACTATCTTCAGTGATGGTTTTCTTGATGGAGAAATCTCAGCCAGGATCCAGAAAGCTAGTCAGGCATTAGGCAGACTTCACACCAAAGTCTTGAAGCACAGAAGCATTCATCTCACAGCAAAACTCAAGGTCTACAATGCTGTTGTACATAACGTCCTTGTTGTATGGTTGCGAGACATGGACTGTGTACCAAAGACACATCAAAAAGCTTGAGCAGTTTCACCAATGCTCCCTCTGCTCCATCATGAAGATATGGTGGCAAGACCATGTTACAAACCAGGAGGTGTTAAACAGAGCCAACACCACCAAAATCGAAGCCAATCTCATCAAAGCCCAACTTCGTTGGACAGAACATGTCATCAGGATGGAGAAATCCAGAATCCCACGCGAATTCTTCTGTGGAGAACTGGTTAAAAGAAACCACAACCAAGGTCGACCAAATAAGAGAAACAAGGACAACCTCAAGGCAAACCTCAAATGGGCAGATATCAAGCCTGGCCAACTCGAGCTGACAGCTAATGACAGACAGGTCTGGCGCTCCTTGACCCAATGCACAGCTGTAGCCTTTGAGAATGACCGCCGCTTGCGCCTTGAAGCAGCCCGCCAACGGAGACTCCAAATGTCGTCTACAGTACTGTCATCTCTACAACAAGCGTGCCTTGCCCAACTTGCAAGAGGGGAGGTTGATTAGTGAGCAAACTTTTGAGAGAGTAGTGAGGAGCAATGGCAGAGATGAAATCAGCCTTTTTCACAGCGGATTGGCTGTTCCAGAGTCCTCCAGTCACACTCATCTGAGTCTGTGACAGCAGTGGAGGATAGATAAGGTTGCTGAGACTATGTCATATGGCTTCTTGGTATGATCTTCTGGGTCTAAGAGAGAACAGTAATGGGTTTAAGGCACATGACTATAATCTGGTTTATATTTTAGACCTTACGCTTGATAGTTCTACTTCAACAAAGACCTACAGTTGATTAAGTACTACAAAACAGGCAGAGAATCCTATACTTGAAAATATTAATGAGAACAACCAGTCCAATTGAAGCAAATAGAGAGTTATACAAAAGTCAAAATCCTGAAATCCAGGATAGAACCTAAAGCACACTGTGTGTGTGTGTGTGTGTGTGTGTGTGTGTGTGTGTGTGTGTGTGTGTGTGTATGTGTGTGTATATCTGTGTGTATCTGTGTGTGTGTGTGAGAGTGTTGCCCAGTAATCTCAAATCCCCCCTTTCTCACACTTGTTCTCTAGTCTGTTGATCACATCTATGGGACACATCAAGCTGACTGATTTCGGTTTGTCTAAAATGGGTCTGATGAGTCTCACAACAAACCTGTATGAGGGTCACATTGAGAAGGACACCAGAGAGTTCCTTGATAAACAGGTGCACACACACACACACACACTGCTTTTTCACACCTGAATCACAGTGGAATCGAGTTGAACCATGATTCAACGGTGTGTTTGTGTTCTGATCACAAAACATCTGTGTGTGTGTGTGTCTGTGTGTGTGTGGTTCTCTACTTCAGGTGTGTGGCACGCCTGAGTACATCGCCCCAGAGGTGATTTTACGGCAGGGATATGGGAAACCTGTGGACTGGTGGGCTATGGGCATCATCCTCTATGAGTTCCTGGTGGGCTGTGTACCGTTCTTCGGGGACACACCTGAGGAGCTCTTCGGTCAGGTCATCACCGGTGAGACACACACACACACACACACACACACACACACACACACACACACACGCACACACAGTCACCCTCACATGTCCTCTTTACAATTACAATATCCCATGTGTATGCATGCATGTGTGTCTGTGTGTGTAGATGATATTGTATGGCCTGAAGGTGATGAAGCGCTCCCAGTCGATGCCCAGCATCTCATCTCAGCCCTGCTACAGACCAACCCACTGCTCCGCCTGGGCACAGGTAAACTTCCAATTCACTCAATGATAATGTAAACCCAGCTAAACTCTGCTCATAGTTCAGATACCCTGATACTGTGTGTGTGTGTGTGTGTGTGTGTGTGTGTGTGTGTGTGTGTGTGTGTGTGTATGTGTGTGTGTGTGTGTGAGAGCAGGAGGTGCAGTAGAAGTGAAACACCACCCCTTCTTTGCTGATTTGGACTGGAACGGTTTATTGAGACAGAAAGCAGAGTTTGTACCTCACCTTGAGTCAGAGGAGGACACCAGCTACTTTGACAGTAAGTACACTGACCACACCTGAAAGTGTGTGTGCATTCGTGTGTGTGTGCATGTGCTGGCCCTGTGATGGACTGTCAAGCTGTTCTGGATGTCGGCTAAGATGGGCTCCATCCTCCCGACAACTGAATATGATTAATTGGTTCAGCAAATGAATATATAAATAATCATGATCTCTTATAATTTGAGACATTTTATTTATGCTCTCTCTCTCTCTCTTTCCCTCACCCACTCCCCCCTCCTGCCTTCTCTCTCACTCTCCCTCTCTTTCACACTCCTCTTTCTCCCCCTGTCTTTTTCTCCCTCTCTACCTCTCTTTCACACTGTGTGTCGGTGTATGTTTCACAGCACGGTCAGATCGTTATCATCACATTCACTCATTCGATGAAGACGACACCAATGATGATGAGCCTGTCGAGATCCGTCGTTTCTCCTCCTGCTCTCCTCGTTTCAGCAAGGTTTCACCTTCTTCTCACCTCTCCCTCTTTCCCTCTCTCTCCTACTTCTGTTTATCTTTCATCCAATCACAGTCTTCCTCTCTCACTCTTTCTCTCTCGCCTTCCTCTTATGCTTGTATAATTACACTTGGTCTTGTGTGTGTTTGTGTGTGTGTGTGTGTGTGTGTGTGTGTGCGTGTGTGTGTGTGTGTGTGTGTGTGTGTGTGTGTGTGTGTGTGTGTGTGTGTGTGTGTGTAGGTGTACAGCAGCATGGAACACCTGTCCCAGCTGGAGCACAAGCCTGTGGTGACCCGTAGAGAGCCAAGAGGTCATCGGGAGGACCGGGCAAAGAGGGAGAGCCTGGGTAGCGTCACTCTGAGAGATAAAACATGGCGGACTGGCTCTCCCGAGATGTGGGTGGAGCTTTACAAGGACAGACACACGATCCATCATGTTCATACTTATTGTATTTATTGTGTATGTGTGTGTGTGTGTGTGTGTGTGTGTGTGTGTGTGTGTGTGTGCGTGCGTGCATGTGCGTGTGTGAGTAGGAAACGCCTGTCTTGCTCGGAGTTCTCCTTCACCGAGTCCGACTCCAGTCCCCCTGGCATCCGCCGCCGTTTCTCTGCTCTCATGGACACACACCGCGTCACTCCTACAGAGATGGATACAGATGCACACACTCACCATACACCCATCAAAACCAGAGGGACGTCACTAGAGGGTGCTTCCATGGCAAGTGGTTCAGGTGGAGGCATGGTTGAGTCCTCCGCCACAGCGCTAGCAGCACAAGCATTAGGTGTGTGAAGCATTCACTCAGAAAATAGCTGTTTCTATGGTAACATCATTCTGTATAAAAACAATCGTACCACCAAAACCTAAAGAAATTGTGATTAAATGTATCGTCCCGTTCCTCCTGTACACCTAAACATTTCTACAGATAAACTCTTGAAACCTGCTGATGTGGCGGTATCAGCGACATTCGGAGCCAGAGCCCCTAGTGATGTGGTTCTGCGGCGGGCGAGGCATCAGCAGCTCTCATCTGATGGAGAAAAACCCACTACGAGCCGTTCTAGCACCAAGGTCACCAAGTCAGCCTCCGCGTCAGCCTTATCTGTCATTATACCTTCAGGTCAGAAATTCCTCTAGCATCGGGTGTTACCCACTTGTTAAAACTACACACACCATTGTGTTATTACTCCTTTATTACCAGTTTTATCCTTATCCTTTATTGTTGAAGCGATTTTGTTTAGATTATTTTTTCCTGGACAATTATTATTTATTATTTCTTTCATATTTATTTTTGTACTTATTTTAAAATTTATTTGTGTTTTAAATATTTCTTTGTAAAATTTTATGTTTAAATTACATTTTTTAAATTATTTTTACTTTTTGTGTTATTAAAAATTTTTTTGTGTGTTTATTTTAGATTCAATATTTTGTTTTCTGTTTTTTATTGCATATTTACTAGTTTTTAGAACACACTTACATTTATACGTCTTAAACTTTTTTTTTTTTTGCAGTGGAGCAGCACGGGACATCCCCATTGGCCAGTCCCATGTCTCCCCGCTCCATTTCGTCCAACCCATCATCCCGTGACTCCTCCCCCAGCCGGGACTACTCTCCGTCCGTCAGCACTCTGCGCTCTCCTATCACAATCCACCGCTCGGGAAAGAGGTACGGCTTCACACTGCGCGCCATCCGAGTCTACATGGGGGACACCAACGTCTACAGCGTCCATCACATGGTCTGGGTAAGTGAGACACTAACACACACACACACACACACACACACACACACACACACACACACACACACACACACACACACACACACACAGGAACACCAACACACCCCTCTCGGTTAATTAAAAGCAATTCCTATCATCCAATCCCAGCATGTGGAGTGTGGAGGCCCCGCCCAGGAAGCTGGTCTGTGTGCCGGTGACCTCATCACTCATGTGAATGGAGAGTCTGTGCACGGGTTGGTTCATACAGAAGTGGTGGAGCTCATTCTGAAGGTACGGGAGCCTGAGAGAGACCACCGCATCATGTTTTTAACATTGTGTTTAAATGCAGCTGGAATTTAATATAAAATTATTAAAACTGTCATTTATGTTCAGAGTGGAAATAAAGTGACGGTAACTACAACTCCATTCGAGAACACATCCATCAAGATCGGCCCGGCCCGGAAAGCCAACTCCAAGGCTAAAATGGCACGACGCAACAAGAAATCCATCAGCAAGGAGGGACAGGAAAGGTGACACATCCCTCAACATGTGTATACATCAGACACAATACAGGAGGTTTAAAATTAATTATAATTAAAATCTGACAACAAACAAATCATGTTTCCATGGTAACTGATTCTCTCCGAGGAGTCTTTACATATAAATTCCATCATAATACAGTACTTAATTTCTTACACTCTCTCTCTCTCTCTCTCTCTCTCTCTCTCTTTCTCTCTCTCTCGCTCTCTCTCTCTCTCTCTCTCTCTCTCTCTCTCTCTCTCTCTCTCTCTCTCTCTCTCTTTCTCTCTCTGTCTCTCTCTCTCTCTCTCTCTCTCTCTCTCTCTCTCTCTCTCTCTCTCTCCCTCTCTCCCTCTCTCTCTCTGTCTCTCCTGCAGTAAGAAGAGAAGCTCTTTGTTCCGTAAGATCACTAAACAGTCGAACCTCCTCCACACCAGCCGCAGTCTTTCGTCTCTGAATCGCTCCCTGTCCTCCGGTGACAGTCTTCCCGGCTCCCCCACCCATGGCCTGTACGGTCGCTCGCCTCCTGACTCTGCCCACATCGGTCAGTGACTCATACTGTGATCTCAGAGATATTTGTATGACTCATGTTCTCCTGCTGGACATGCTACAGTGTTTGTTTTCTGAGTCAATTAAAGACATACAGAGCATTTAAATTCACTTCCACATGTGTTTTTGACCTGGAAAAATAAAATGATATGAATGTACTGTGATTAAACACATTAATGTGGTGTTAATGTTGACAAACTATCCGGCTCCCTGCTCATCCCCTTTCGGCCTTCTTCCACACATAATCTTATCTCCAACAGGCCCCCGTGTCAACCCAACCCACCTTACTGTCCACACCCTCTCAGACCCACCTGGCCCACGTCTCAATCCCGCCCATCTCCTATCTTCCCTCCCCCACGCACATGCTATCAGTACTAACTGGCCCTCTCTAAACCTCTCTTCACCACCTCATTTTAAACCCCCCGCTGTCCACTTAAAAACTGTGCACTGGGCTGGGGTGTAGTTACACTTTTAACCTTTATATACCTGATAATGATACAAAATTAACCTTGTCGGTAATCTAATTATGCAATTGTTAACTGGTTATTTATTCAGCTCAGGTTGTTTGTTTAGATTAAAGTATCATAAATAAATGTAAAAGTAACAAGTTTAACATTAACCCAGCTGTATTATCCCAGGATTCCTTCCATAGCCCACAATGTTTACTCCTACTATCAGTATTAATTAACATGATAATTAAAGTCAGTACCTACGTAATAATTCGGCTATTAATATGGCACTAACCTGCCATTAATCAAACCCCTCCCCTTTTCCTCCCCTTCTCTCCTATGTCTCTCTTTGCTCAGGCATGTCGTCCCAGAGCAGCTCCCCGGCGTCCTCCACTCCGAACTCTCCGGCTACGTCTCATCACATGCGGCCGAGCTCCCTACACGGCCTATCCCCTAAACTGCAGCGCCAGTTCCGCTCGTCCCGTTGTAAATCAGCTGGGAGTGTCCCCTTGTCCCCACTAGCACACACTCCCTCACCGAGCACGCCCAGCGCCACACCAACCTTCCCTGCCAAGCTGCACTCCTCACCACCAATAACCCGGCCTCGCTCACCTCTCCTTACACGGGTGCAGTCAACCGAAAAGCCGGCGCCGCCCTCTCCACCATCATTTGCCTCCTTCCCGTCCTCAGTCGAGAAAAAAGGTGGCCTGAGGAAACACGGCGTAGAGGAATATCGTATTCTGCAAAGCCTGCTGGAAATCGAAGGCGAAAACATGCTCGCTGATACACTTCAGACAGCAAACAAGCATGACGCTCTTTACGTTCCAGACCCGGCACCGAGCAAGAAGGAAAAACCGTCCGATGGATCAGGGAAAACAGGCTCTAAAACTCATGATACATTTAAAGTCGTAACCACGGCAGTCTGTGAGCCCACAAAGCAAGACAAACTGGCATCAAAGAGCCCCGCCTCTAAGGTCTCGCTCTCTGACACGAAAGAAAAACCTGGAGGAAAAACGCCATTACCGAGTGTAGAAACCGCTGTGCCAAAACCACCTGAGCGGCAGACTGAGAAAGGAAAAGCAGCATGGGAAAGCGATTCAAAATTGAAATCTGGGTTTGTGGAAGTGGGGAAGGGTGTGAAGACCCCCCAGAGTGTAGAGGTTAGAGTGCAAATCGGGGTTAGAGGTGGCGATTATAAGGCCAAAGTTCCTGCACCTCCAGTGACAAATGCAGGTGTCATCCAAACGAAATCCAAAGAGTCAAAGAGTTCAGTCCATTCCGGGTCGATCCGAACCCTCCGAGACGAGCGTTCGCCGTTGGAGGTTTTGGAGGAAAGCCCGGCTTCCCCGTCTCCTCCCACTCCGTCTCCCAGCACTAGTAAATCCCGCACCACCTCCCCTAGTGACCGCTCAAGCTTTGTCACTCAGCTCACCAGTGTGGCCAAAACCGTGCTCGGGCCCATGAAGCTGGGATCACAGGATGGCGGGAAAGGGAAGGACTCGAGCACCAAGACAAGCGAGGACAAGCGAGCTGGGACACTGGGAAAATCTGAGGCTTCTTCTGGAGCCTGGCGCATAGCAACGGGAACCTGGCCTGGTCCAGGATCCTCCAAATCAAAGAGCTCAAACAAGCATTCCTGAACTTCCTATTTATAACCATGTCGAGGGAGAAGTGATGTGATGTAAGCGATACTTAAGCGATGACCTAATTCTTTCACAGCCGCCAAATCAACACTCATCCAAAATGTTACAAAGGTGCTCTTAACACATCTTGGTTGACTTCCTGTACATGTAACTACAGGTTTTAAAGATACAGTATGTCATTTTTTAAGAGTTGACTGAACGGTAGACTGTAGCATCAGTAATAGTCACTAACACGTCTGTTCCATTCAAGTAGTACTAAAGTAAAGTTCAATCTTGTGATGTCAAACCATGATGACCTTTGACTTGAGTCATAAAAACACATTTTATATGTTTTAAGGCTTTTCAGGGCCGCATCCTGATTTTGCCAAGTTTAATAAGGGATGGAGCTTCAGCTAGATTTATTCAGCCCTACACAAATCGGATCGCGTGACAGCTGTATAGCGAGATAGTTTACTAAACTTACTTAATATCACAGATGAAAAGTTACATACTGCAGCTTTAATATAAATGTAATACCAGATTCATGTATAGAATAAAGAGCACCGTGTGTGTAGCTGCATGTTAACTGTTGTGAACAGAAAAGAAATGAACAGAGAATATGATATTTAAAAAATATATACTACGCAAAGACCTGATGCTAGTGAACACTGTACACATCTAATCTAATAGTCATAACACACCCGGTCTCTATAGCAACAACAGGTCAGTGATATCAGTCATATCAAATGTTCTCGACAGCGATCGGTGGAAGAATCTGTCCATCATCTCTCGTATAGCAAAACAGCAAATAAATAAATAAATATCTCAGCATACTTGAAGATGTACAATACACAATGTGAGGTTTGCTAATGAGGTGAAATGAACACATGATCTTTATTTCAGTACTTATTGGTGTAAGCACCTGATTGGTCCTGCAACATTGCCAGCTTGCTGCTAATCAGTTTCGTTGAAAACATAGAGACGCATGTGAGGCACAAAATAAAGTGTTTAATGTCCCAGAGAATGTGGAATAAATACTCAAAATGTTTGCATGAAGCCACAAATAAGTATTCCATTCAAGTCATTCCTCAGAGGGCATGGCCTACTACATTAATCAGCTCCGTTAAGGCTTTACTGACCGGCTCCTTTGCTTGAGGCTCTCAAAAATCTCCCAGCATTGCCAATTATAGAGTTCTGACACAAGAACTACAGGAGCGTTCTCATTTTAATGTTAGCATTCTTTTGCTAACAGAGTTTTCTCAGAGGGTAGCTTCAGCGCTAAGATTAGCATTCCTTCTAAGGTTAGCTTTCTAAAATAACTAAACTAGCTTTCCCTTTAAGATTAGCATTCGTTCTAAGGTTATCGTTCTCTCAAAGCTTAGCTTTCCCTTAAAGGTTAAATTAGCTAAGTTAGTTTTCTCTATAAGTTTAGTGTTTTTCTGTTGAAGTTAGCTTTCTCATATTAGTTTTAATATTAGTCTTTTTCTTAAAGTTTAGGGCTCTATCTCAAAGTTAGCATTCTCTCGACTGTTAGCCTTTTCTGATTATGTTAGCTTCCTCACTAAAGTTAGCCTTTTCTCTATACGGTATTAGACTGTCTTTTGCTATGTATCCCTCAAAGGTTAGCTTTCGCTGTACGGTTATCGTTCTCGGACAGGAGCTTTTATTTATTGGTTGCTCTAAATTTAGACCATTTCTTAGAAAAATTATGTTCAACTTGTTAATTATGACAACCAACATCAAACTTTTGCTTGATGACAATGATTTCACAGTTTGTGCTAGATTGGTGAGATTAGCCCTTCGCCCCTTCACATTCACGCCATTTTTTCCCCTCAATTGCACATTCTTCTACTTCTTCTTTTCCTTTTGTCTTTTACCCTTTTTCAGGGGTCGCCACAGCGAATCATTATTGATACTCATTATCGACCGGCGATTTAGCTCAGTTGGTAGAGTGTCCGCGTTGTCCTCCGGAAGGTCGGAGTTCGAATCCTGCCGCGTCATACCATAAGATGTTAAAATTTGGGAGTTGTTGCTTCCTGCTTGGCGCTCAGCATCAAAAGGATAGAACAGCGCAATAGTCTCATGCGCATTGAGCATACGCTTATATACACTACGTGTGTATGAATAATGCGCGATACAAGCATCCATAATAATAATTATCACTCAGAAATGCAAGAACATGGGGTGTCCCAGTTCTCTACAGTTGGTCTCTTCATGCTCTCCTGGATCAAGGGCATATCAGACCTCACTTCACTGAAGGCTATTACCCAGAATGCATGTAGTGTTGTGACGTTTCGGACAGCGATGGGGAAGTGAATCAGTTGTTTATTTTTGGAAAGCTGAGTAGGGTAACAAGCTGTAGAGATATTTCTTTTAAAGTCAAAATGAATATCTTATTTGATTAGAAGATAATAATAAATCAAATATGACCTGATGCGAAGCTGTGACTCATAGATATACATATTATAAGGGGAAGTGACATCACTATTCATGTGTACAAAACCGGTCCAATTTATGTTACTAAGTGCCCTTCTAACCAGCGCACACTTCAAGAAAGAACCTTAGGTTTTATAGTGTGAATATTGGAATAAGGCTTCTGATCAAACCCAATTTATATTTCACATGATGCCCAGAAGACCAGTATTAACCTCACAGTACACCTCATATTTGAACTCGGAGTTCTGATTGGTCAGAAAGTTGACTTTTCTATGGCGGCAGCTCTGACATTACCACAGGTTTTTGTTTTTTTTTTTATGTTTACTAGTTGTATGTTAATTCTGTTCGTTGTACTCTCATGATGTCACAGAAACACGTGCACTGTGTATATCCACCATCTTGGAAGATAAACAAAGGCAATATCTTACTATTTCGTCTCATTGTTTTTGAGGCAGAATCGTCTATATTTCTGTGCAGTGTTGATCTGTGCAAACACTGCAAACCTTTCTGGGAAGTCTTTCTCAGAATTGCAGCCACCAGGACGATCTCACTAGAGACCGAGCTGCATGCCGATAGAGACAATGCACAGTGGTGGTCGAACAGTTCCGCAGAAACAGAACTTTGGTAGTATAAAAAAAAAAAAAGAAAAACGCATCCTAACCCTGAATCTGAGAAGGAGCAGAGGCATAACGATGATAACTAATGGGGCCGACTGCACTCTAAACAATTACTAATGCTCACATAATCTATTTGTACATAACCTGTACATGACTGTTCCCACCTTTTAACGCTGCCCTTATTTGTACATAACTGCTTCTGACTGTACATACTGCACATACTGTACATGTTATACTTGTTAACTCTCTGCACTTCTGATTTGCATGCTAAACTGTATTCCGTTGCCCTGTATTTATACATGTGTAATGACAATAAAGTTGAAGCTAATCTAATCTCATATAATCTAGTGACTAGCTTGGTCCCTCCCCCAAGCAAGTGTAATAGCTTTTTTGCAAAGAGTAACTAATTAGCTGGTAAGCCATTCACATCGCGCGTCCACTTCCTGATATGGATGAAAGTGGTCCTCAAACTTTATTGTCTCTAGATATCTCTCAGTACTCGTCTCGTCCAGTGAACTGACGTGTTTAGTCGGTGTTGACATTTTCGCAAATCAGTCGAGAGGATAGGCCGTCTCGGCAAACGCATCAGGATTTTATTCAGGCTTTATCTTCCAAGGCGATGGCGCAGTTCGTGTGCACAGTCTGATGACGTCAACGTGTACTTGAGTACCAATCGTAAGAGCTCAATCACAAGTATGTGTTACCGCACAGCTTCCCCACACCCTCAACCCTCCCCGCCTCGAGGAGTTGAATACAGAATTTTCTGTATTTAGAATTAAGGATTTTGGTTCTCTGGGGCTTTAAATACTGAATTTGGAAGAGAAACACTAAAACAAAGTGTGTGTGTGTGTGTGTGTGTGTGTGTGTGTGTGTGTGTGTGTGTGTGTGTGTGTGAAACTCTTCCTACATATGCAACGAGCGCTTTCTCCTGTGTCTAACAAATGTTTTAACTTAGTTTTCTTTCCTATTTCTTACTTGACCACATTTTATACTGTATGTGTGTGTGTGTGTGTGTGTGTGTGTGTGTGTGTGTAGACGTAATGTCCAACAGGTAGTAAGTGGCAAATAATGTAGAGATTTGCTTGTTTACACTAAACATTGCCCTGTATCTTAGTTGACATCCGGAATGTTCCATCATGTCACTAGATGAATATTGCTGGAGTGTGTTTTCAGGTCACGCTGTGTTTCACGTTTGTGAATGTTTAACAGTGCTGTTTGTAATGTCTACAGATTATAAAAGTATATATAAATATATGTAACCATTATTATTCAATGTAAAAACCTCGCTCCCGGCCTCTGTGTTCGCCGTCGGCGTCGTGTTGGTAAACGACATCACGTGATTACAGCGTGTTTCAACAATTCCGAAGTATGTTTGGGGTCGAAAACACACCACAGTGGACAAAACACGGTGGACACAAATTATCTGAGGCCATTCCAGCCCGCCACACTGGAGCTCATTGGAGCTACATTTTTCTGGCCCTGAAATTAACCCTGAATCTACATCACCCTCCCAGAAGTCCTCAGTTGATCACCTTTTTAAAAAGAAAGAGAGAAGAGAAAAAACAAACACACACTATATTTATTAGATTAAGCATGTCTGAACTGTGATAGTATTCACAAATATCAGAGCGCTCGAATAATCACACACCGCCCCTTTAATATTTTATGGCAGATGTTTTTACTCCAATCTACTTATAGTATATCAAATAAGCCAGTTATTCTCTCGCTCATGGTTTTATTTTATTATTATCCCGGTGTTTTTTAGGTAGTGTGTGTTCTACTCCGCTCTGTGCCAGTGTGTGCAATGAAGTTTTGTGGTAGATGATTCATGTAGGTATACAGTATATTGTTTCCACTGTGTTGTTGTGGAATAAAAACCACTGTAAAAGAAAGCACTTTATTTATCACCGTATGTGGAAGGGGGTTCAAGCTACAGTGATGCCTGTGTATTAGAAGTTGTAATTCTGTTTCCTTAATTATGCATATGCTGTACAGATAACTACAGGGCGTTTAATGTTGATGAGTAAAATGGATCCTTTATTTTCCTAAAATCTCTCCTAAAATTTAAATCCCATCTTTAATGATGAATTTGAGAACATTGCCACCTGCTGGCCAAATTGCTTGGACCCCAGAACACTCGTTTTCAGTTATTCATTTTGGGTTTTTTTTTCTGCTATAATGTCTTATACTGTATTCAGATCATCATCATGGACTTAATAGAGTTGTGTGACCTTGATCATGAACTATTTGTTTTTATTTTATAGTTCATTTATTTATTGTTTACATGCTTTTTAAAAAAATTTATTTTTCCTCAGGCAATGTTGTAAAGCAATCCAAAAAAGAGGCTGAAGTGCAGTAATAAAAAATAAATTAATAAAGACGATTTCAACTGATCAACATTGCCTTTGCTTTATTCACCTTTACCTCTCTCTTACCTTTTCTGTGGATTTTTGAAGTACACAGAGATGTTTAGAGGTCATTTTGACATAATTGGGGAAATAACAGTAAACACATATTATCCTTTTGACTGAGATAAGTTAAACATCAGGGCCAGCCCAAAATGGAGACATGAGTCTGCCCTACCATGGACCCACCACCTGTGGGAGGGGCTATAGGAGTCAGGTGCAATGTGAGTTGGGTGGCAGCCAAAGACATGGGTTCCGTTGGACGGATCCTCGGTTACTGACTCTGACTCTCAGGACATGGGATGTCACATCTCTGGCGGGGAAGGAGCCTGAGCTGGTGCGTGAGGTGGAACGATACCGACTAGATATAGTCGGGCTCATCTCAATGCATAGCTTGGGCTCTGGAACCACCCATCTCGAGAGAGGCTGGACCTTATTCCATTCTGGAGTTGCTCATGGGAAGAGGCGGCGAGTCGGTGTTGGCATCCTTGTTGCCCCCCCCCCCCTGCCCCCCCGTCTCGGTGCCCAAACATTGGGGTTTTCCCCGGTCGACGAAAGGGTAGCTTCCCTCCGCCTTCAGGTGGGGGGAACGAGTTCTGACTGTTATTTGTGCTTGTGCACCAAATGACAGTTCAGCGTACCCACCCTTCTTGGAGTCTTTAGGGAGTGCGTTGGAGAACGCTAACTCGGGGGACCCACTCGTTGTCTTGGGAAGACTTCAACGTCCATGTGGGCAACGATAGTGTGACCTGGAGGGTGTGATCGGAAGATACGGCCTCTCCAGTCTGAACCCAAATGGTGTTTTGTTGTTGAACTTCTGTGCTGGTCACAATTTGTCTATCACGAACTCCAGGAGTATGGGGTTCTGGACCCGTTGCTATGGGCCATTCGATCGCTGTATTACCAAAGCCAGAGTTTGGTCCGTATTGGTAACAACAGGTCGAATTCATTTCTGGTGAGGGTTGAAGTCCGCCAAGGATGTCCTTTGTCACCGATTCTGATCATAATTTTTATGGACAGAATTTCTAGGCGCAGCCGAAGTGTTAAGGGGTTCTGGTTTGGTGGCCATCAGATCTCGTCTCTGCTTTTTGCGGATGATGTCCTTTTGGCTTCATCAAGCCGGGACCTCCAACTCTCATTGCTGAAATGAGCTTCCTTTGCCGGGAGCTTCCTTCGCTCTCCCTTAGATAAGGTGAGAAGCTCTACCATCCGGGGAGAGCTTGGAGTAGATCCGCTGCATCCAGTTGAGGTGGCTCGGGCATCTGGTCAGAATGCCTCCCTGGTGTGGTGTTTCGGGCATGTCCAACCGGGAAGAGACACCAGGGTCAACCTAGAACACGCTGGAGGTACTATGTCTCTTGGCTTGTCAGGGAACACCTCGGTGTCCCCACAGAAGAGCTGGAGGAAATGGCTGTGGAGAGGGACGTCTGGATCTCTTTGCTCAAGGTTGCTGCTCTCACGACCCAACCCTGGAAGAAGCGGAAGATGATGATGATGAAACAGCAGTTCAGTTAGTCAAATACTTTCAGGACAGATAAGCAAAAGAAAGAAAAAAAAGGTGAACATGTCATATTTTAATTTGATAATATTTATGTTTATGGTCTGGGTGATAATGTCCTCTGTATAATTTAACTCATTATTGAAGGCAGTTTCCATGGATACGAAGTAAACCCTGTTTAATACGATGTACACCATGTTTTCATATTTTTATTGGTGTAAAACAGAGACGTTAAGGCAGACATGTGGTGAGAACAAAATGGCTACAAATACTGAGAATTTTAAAGCACTTGTTTTAAATCATTTGAAATAAATCCCGGTGTTCCTATGTGGTTGTAATTTACCCCTTGATTGTTAATTAAAACCTGCAGAGCTTTATGCACTTCTATTATTTATTAATTTGTTTGTTTATATAATAAAACTCAAACATGTATGCTATAAAAATACAATGAAATATCCAATAATAAAATGCCTTTGATTTCAGTTTGTTTTCACCTATGACCTCTTATTTGCTTCTCTGTGATTGGCTTTCTCGACTATGACGTATACATTTTTCATCCAATCCACGACTTGGTATGTCTCGCGTTGCCAGGCAAAGAGCACAGTCCACAGGAAATGGATTGTGTTGCTCAAAGTTTTGCCGACGGTCATGTTCGACAGAATCCTCTCAGATGAAAGAATAATAATGGTTTATAATCAGGATGAATCCGTGGTGAGTCTTTATTTTATTAAAATAATGTAATAGCCAGGGCTGCTGAATACAACCGAGCCTTTGAGCAACCTGAAATCAAACCTTCTGATTTTATTCATGTTTTAATTATTATTATCATTCTTATATTAGCGTGATTATTAAAGTCAGCTTTTGTAAGATTAATAAAGCATTATGGGAAAGACAAGAAGTTTAAAATGTTCTCTTTATGGATTATTTAAGTAAATAGCACAGGCTTGTTTGTGTTTCTTCCATCTCATATTCATTCATCTGTTTACCAAACTGTTAATCCTACTTAGGTGGTGGGGAGGCTGAAGCCCACCTCAGCCAATGCTCACTTGGATGGCTTACCAGTCCATCTCGGGGCAACACACACAACCATTCAGTCTCTCACTCGCTCCTAAGGGCGATTTGGAACAGCCAAAGCTCTCGCCAAACCCGGGTCTCGAGCCAGCAACCTCTTGCTTTGAGACAGACATGCTAACCTACAGATGGCGCTAACACTACCCTGGTAGCATTGTAGCATTAAAAACCAGAGCTGCTCAATTATTTTCTGTGGCGCCTCCTTTAGGAAGAAAAAAAACATTTCACCACAGCCCTGTCAGCGACTATAAATACACAGTAGTGTTACTGTATTTATCTATAAAATTATTAGTACAACTCTTATTAACATTAAAAACAAAAAAGAAATAAATATAGTTCAACTTACAATAAAGAGTGGGGCCGGTGGTGTAGTGGTTAGAGTGCTGCGCTCATGATCGGGAGGTTGTGAGTTTGAATCCCACTGAGACCCTCACTGTGCTGAGACCCCTGGGCAAGGTCTCAACCACAAGTGTGCCTCTGTTCACCCAGCAGTATAAATGGGTACCAGTAAAATATACTGGGAAGGTAACCTGCGATGGACTAGCGTCCCATCCAGGGGGAGTTGAACTCCTGGTCGCTTCACGCTACAGAAACCGGGGATAAGCACCGGCCTGATGAGCCACAAGGCTTGGGTGTAAAAACCCAACAGACTTTACCTTACCTTTTTTTTTTTACAATAAAGAAAAACTTCATTAACATTCGTTTTTTTTTTTTTTAATTTGTAGCAGAAAATATTTAACGTGCACCAATGTGCCTGAAATAAAAAAATACACCTTTATTTAAACTCATTCAACTTATTTTTGTCTTAATATCTCGGTCTCTCTCCACCTTTTCCTTCGTTCCTTTTAGAAATTTTCCGTGTCGTTCGTGCGAAAAACCGCTACACCATAGCGCGACAATGAGAGCGCTACTGCCAATTACTGGAGTGGAGGTGCAATTACACTTAATTCTTGTACACTATTCCAGAAAAGCAGGTTCCCCGGCATCATACTGTGCCCCACTATTTGAGAAGCACTGTTAAAAACTCATATACGTAAATCCAGAATGACTCACCATTTTGTGACTTTTCTCCAGAGTTTGTTTCTAATCATATGACTGTGTGAAATTAGAACTGTGTCATGAACATGCGGAAACTGGGAGTTTTGGTTGTGAGGGGAAACGCTGGTGTTGTTTTCTTGTGCCCCAATTATTGTGTGATTTATAAAGTAAGGTTTTTAAGCCACAAAGAAAACTTTGATAAGCGTGTCAGAAGGTAGTGAGTTCAAGTCCCGGTTGTGGTGGATGTGTTTCTGTCTGGAAGTTCTCATGTTTTCTGTGAGATGATTCTCATGTTTTCTGTTCTCTTGCTTGTGTGAGTTTCCTCCTGGTTTACTGGCTGTTCCAAACGACCTTTAGGTGTGAGTGTTTATGGGTGTTGGCCCTGTGCTGGTTCGATGAGTTGCTCATAGTGTACTCCGCCTTTGCCCAGTGTTGGCTGAGATCGGCTCGAGCCTGACTGCAGCCAGTAAGATCAGGTGAAGCAAAAGACGATTTCTTATAACTTGATTGTGGTTGCCTGGATACAAGTTTGCAGGTTATAGTGGTGAGCAGTCCTATTAGAGTGACACGATGACGTCTGTATGCCCTGATGAGGTGAAAACTACAGAAGATCTGGAGTCTTTTGTGTTCCTGCCACATCCTGGACCTTCTGAGCACACCCAATTGTCGACGGTGAAAGACAAAGCCAAGCTGAAGAGCAAACTGGTATCAGCATGGAACAGTGTCAAGTACAGCGGTGTGTGCAGCGACAAGCTGCGGCTTCAATTGCGTCTCTCTGTCTGTCTGTCTGTCTGGTTGGCTGGCTGACTGAGCTCTGTGTGTTCTAGGTTGGACTCTGAAAGCTAAACCTCGTCTGAGTAAAACCTCTCCTGTGTGTATGCTGGGTCACACGTACCACCTGAACCATGAAGGTGTGCAACACACGTACAAACACATGCATGCACACACACAAAACTACTCTCTAAGGTGTGTGTGTGTGTGTGTGTGTGTGTGTGTGTGTGTGTGTGTGTGTGTGTTAGATGGAAGGCAGCAGTTCCGGTTGGTGTTCTCGTCCTTGTTCTGGATGACATACAGGAGAAACTTCTGCACATTGCATGGTTCGTCTCTTACCTCAGACAGTGGGTGGGGCTGCACACTGCGCTCTGCCCAGATGCTGCTTGCACAGGCATTGGTGCTACACACTATGCCTCCAGGTATTCTCTCTCACACTCACACACACACACACACACACACACACACACACTCCTATAGACAAGATTGTTTTCTTCTGCTCTCAGGATGGACATGGTCCAGAGCCCTCCAGCAAACCAGGGATGACCTGGAGCTTAGACACTCTCGGCCCCTGTTTCCTGGGTTAGGGTGGAGTCAGAGAGTGGAACAAAGGAGGCGGAGTGAGGGTGCTACACTGGTTGATGCTGAGCATGATCAGGAGAGTGGACATCGGCGTCTGGTGATGTGGTTCATAGACACACCGTCTGCGCCATTCAGCCTGCATCGTATGGTGGAGTTTGGGCGACTGTTAGGGCAACAGCCCGGTGACTGGTATGGCCCCTCTGTTGCTGCACACCTGCTGTGGTAAGTCTCAGTGACGGTAATTAGGAGTTCCTGTTTTTCTGTAGTATCCTGATGGCGTGTGTGTGTCCCTGTGGGTTTTTGTGCGCAGTAAGGCAGTAGCAGTATCTGAACTGAGTGATGTGGCTGTTTATGTTGCACAAGACTGCACTGGTGAGTTTAAAGCACTTAGAAAGCTTCTACGACAGCACTGTTGAGATGTGAACTGCGGTGTGCGCGTGTGTAGTGTATGTAGGAGATGTGATGACACTGTGTGAAGAACCTCAGCGTGAGCACTCGGGGAGATTTCGCTCTGTTATTATTCTTGTTCCTGTGAGACTCGGCAGAGATGTGCTCAATCCTGTGTACATCCCATATATGAAGGTATGACACACACACACACGCGCACACACACACACACACACACACACACACACACACACACTGAGGTTTTCTTTTCTTTGTTCCTGTAGAAACTGCTTCAGCTGCAGTGCATTGTGGGAATAATCGGAGGAAAGCCGAAACACTCGCTGTTCTTCGTCGGCTTTCAGGGTGAGTGGGTGATGCATTCTCCTGATTGGCTGCTTTCATATTTATGAGGTGGATTTTCAGAGAACAGCTGTAGAGAAATGTAAAGTTCAGGACTTCAATACAGTACTGAACTGCAGAAAGTCTGAACAGGACAGAAATAAACCAGGCCAGCAGAGGGTGCTGAAGTAAAACTGACTGAATATTATCGCGCGGTTTTCTTTTCTATCCAGTATATAATTTAAACCTTGGAGTAATTCTTTCTACGAGAAATGAGGATGTTTATGATGGTCAAATGATCTCGTTTTATGTTCTTTTTTCTCTAAGCAGGTGATGACTTGCTGTATTTGGATCCTCATTACTGTCAGACTGCTGTGGATGTCAATCAACCCAACTTCCCCTTAGAGGTGCGGGAATACTTGAACACCTTTGTTTTACTTCCTGTGAACACAAAATTCAATAAATCAATACAGTTCAAATGAGATTCATTCATTCACACGACGCTCAATCCTGCCAGGGTTGCGGAGGGACTGGAACCTATTTCAGCCAACTCTGGGTGAAGGTGGGATACACCCTGGATAACACATCAGTCCATTGCCAGGCAACACACATAACCATCCACATTCACACCTAGGGGCAATTTGAAACAGCCAATTAACGTAATGTGTATGTCTTTGAACTATGGGAGGAAACTGATGTACCCAGAGGAAACCCACACAAATGATCATGAACCCAGGACCATCTTGCTGTGAGGTAGATGTACCAACTAGTATGCCACTGTGAATAAATGGGATGAAACATGAATCAGTGCCAACTATACCCTCAGAATGAGAAATGGGTGTGGCCTAATACTCACATTGATGGGTTCTTTTTTCCATCACAGCCAATCAGGGTGTAAAAGAAATTTCTCTCCCCCCCCCCATTTAGAGTGTGCAATACATCATCATCATGATCGTCACTTCCATCAGAGTCACACCAACAACCAACTTCATCTACAGTAATGAGAAGAAATGATGTAATTGAATCTGGAAAGGTAGCGAAGTTAGTGCATGCCAGCTCACATTGTTATGATTACGGTGGATGTTGCTGTGTGTTTGCAGTCGTTTCACTGTAAGACAGCGAGGAGGCTGCCCTTTCACCGCATGGACCCCAGCTGCACTCTGGGATTCTACGCTAAGAGCTCAAGGGACTTTGATCAGCTCCGCTCTGACATCACCATGGTAAGACTGGACTCCCACACACAGAGAGGCCACTTTATCCACCCCCTCATTGGTTTTCCCACTGATCCTTCCCTCCTCTGTTTTCTCTTCCAGGCTCTGACCTCATCTATAGACATGTATCCCATCTTCACCTTTGTGGAAGGCAGCAGACAAGACCTACTGAACTTGACCTTTGACCCAAAGGTGCACATTCCACCCAAAGAGAAAGGGAAACAAAAGAGTAAACAGAGCAGTGATGATGAATTTGTGCTGCTGTGAGCGTCTGCTCTCACATAAACATCTGTTCCTGGATCAGATCAACATCAGACATTTTATTTAAACAAACCCCAGATCAGATTTGCACTTTACTCACTAACCATGAGTTCAGAACCAGCATTTTACATTCTAAAGATGATGTACAGGCATCATCCAAAAAACTATAAGCTTTCGATTGTGAATGTAAACTTCCATCTCGCAAAAATACACTTTCAACTTTCGACTGTAAACTTCCAGCTCGCAAATTCACAACTTTAATCCTCCAGCCAGTTCCTGTTAGCTTTGACCAATGCTCTCACGACCTGCTAGTTCCTCTAATTTTAGAAATGATGAAGTAAAACTAGGCATTCAACATGACACGAAAATACAACTCTGAAATCAAGAACCTGCATCTCTGCAATCTCTCAGGTTGGAGGAACCGTATCAGGTGTTCCTCTCTCCTGTGGTAATCATAACACCCGTCAGCATGCTTGTGATACCCTGTGATGCAGCATTGCAAAAACCATACGGTTAGGGTTTCATAGGACGCATATGCTTGTCATTGCCGTCCCTGATTGGTAGACATCATATGGTATGGGAGAGTTAAAGAACTGAGAGGGTGTGGGCAGACATTTGTGGGCAGAGCTTGATAAATATGTATGATTAGTATGTAAGTGAAAGATCATTTTCCTCCATCCCTACATCACTGAAATCTTGATTCCATTTTAGCATAAGGTGTGACCATCTCTCTCTCTCTCTCTCTCTCTCACTCTCTCACTGGAGGAAAGTATGGTATACGTTCCCTTACCTGTTACTTAACGAGATAGCAGCCAATCATGGGCATCTGTGAGCTCGTTCATGTAAAAAGGGCGGAGACCGATTCCCCCTGTGTTGGTTTGGCTGCTCCTGAATATGCATGCAGAGCAGCTCATAAAGATGTGGCTGGCAGCATCACATATCATGGAGGGTCATGGTGCTTATTCCCCTCCATGACTGGCGGTAATCCTGTGTGATGGGGGGATGGGGGTAGGAAGGTGTTATTGGCTATAACTTTAATTAGAGGGAGAAATAAAACAAGAAAAAATAATTGGATTGAGGTTTTTGTCGTAGTTTTATTTAATTTTTCAGTGTGTGTGTTTGTTCAGGGTTTATTTTGGTGTATCTCCTTGACTTTTTCTGTCTACTGCGTTTTTGTCAATATATATATTTAGCTATAAATAATGCTGAGAGAATTATTTTTGAAATAAAAAAAAAAAAACCCCTTCGAAGACATTTAGAAGCAGTGTTTCTTATGTTGGGGGATGGAAGTGAGAATTGTGTGTTGGTTGTGAGAAATGAGAACTGGAGTGTGTGTGTGTGTCAGTAATTTGATCAGTATATTATTCATGAGACAGGATGTTTCTCTTCACTCGTCTGAACTTGGGGTAATTCTGAAGTATCAGAATACGATCAGCTCTCTGCATTTCAATTCTGGTACAGACTTCAGATGTCCTACACAAGCCTGTCTGAGAGAAAAAATAATTATAAAAGTTTGGTCTTGTTGCCTCCCATTCAGTTAGTGTTTAGTTTCTGTGAATAAAATCTATATCCGCAATATACCCCTGGTTACATTTCCAATTTATAATTTATTAAAGGGTTGTTTTTGTTCTCACGTTATATAAGAGTCATGGGCAGTCTTTAGTTTTTTATATGTATAGTTATTTATGGGGTGGAATACTGTAGTGGATGTCACATCCACCTCGCACCATCGCCCAATGTGTCGGCTGAGGAAGGCTCCGGCCTCCCCACCACCCAAGTAGCAGGATTAAGTGGAAGGAGCGAGTGAGTCCTTCCAGTTTTGCTTTGGGCCCTCTATAGGTCAAAATGGGAAAGTTATTAAAGGACTGTGATGCCGGAGGCCACAAAAGGGTTCAGGCGACGTGCACGTCATCACTGACTGTGAATGTGAGGACCATTCTGAAAACACCGACCCGAACAGTTGAACATCAGGACAGACTCTAAGTTTTAGTCTTATAAAATAAAAATCAATCCATCCTTGTGTTCATCTTTGATCCAAGAAACAACACTGATGTCCTCAGAGAGCTGAAATTCAAGGAGTCGAAGAACGATACGGTACGACGAAGGCCACACGTCACCAATCAAAACCAGACGAGTCTTCAGAAGCATGCACACTTCACGTCCAGATTAGGAAGTGAAAGTATCGGCCTCCTCCCTCTGCAAGTGTGATTAAAAATGTATTTTTATCTTTCCTCTGATTCTCTCAATCAACAAAGCAGGAAAGAAGAGACACCAGGTGGAGTTTACCTTAGAAACCTGTTTTTATTTTTACGATTTTTATATTTCTGTAACATCACTGATACCTGACACCTTTGATGCTACTGAGTGCTGGTTAGTCTCTGGCTATAATGCTGCAATAAAACAGGGATCCCAGACGTCCGCTATTTAGCGGAATTCTGATATATATATAAACCTATGCAATAAGTACAGTGTAAGACTGTTTACTAGTGCAGAGTAAATGTGACATTTTGAATTATAGTGTAATACTATTAACATACGAAGCTGTAGCAAGTATGCTCACTAGTTGAACACAAATATTTGTTGTGATAATACGTGTCATGTGTTATGTGATCATTCTACAAATGAGTTGATAATTATGTAACACATGAATGAAAAGCCATAGGGCTAATGTGACTTGAATTATATGTGTTTATCTACATTGAAATAACCTTTTAGTATTTTTACATTATTTAAACGGTTTTGTTTAGTGTTTATGCATGTTACAAAACAAGGATTAACTTGTTTGCATGATTTAGCTGAAATATTTCATTTCCTCTATTTCTAAACCCATTTCCTCTATTTTTTTTCTCAACCTCGCTGGGATCCCTGAATCAAATATCCATTAGTCACACAGATCAATATAGAGAAACCCCATAGGCAGGGAACATAATTTCGTCCACACCTTGTTGCCAACTCGATGCTGATTGGCTTATATGTGAGGCGCTCCACCGAATGTAGGCGCCTGTTGCACGGACTACTTTCGAGAAAATGACCAAAAAAGTAAAAGTGGTCATTTTTGATTGAAATTCGGATTTTTGCATAAACCATTAAAACAAGTATTCAACTATCACTTGCTGAAGTAAAATGACTAAAACTCACGAAAAATGTCTTTTATTTCCATTTTTCTGACGCGAGATAAAAACTGTAGCAAACTTACTGGTTTTCTTTGCAATTATTCACCGAGTTCGGTACAACACATACTATAATCCATACACTAGAAGAACGGTCGTGAAGTCGTCTCTCCATTTTGGATACTGTTTTAATATTAAAATGCCGTTTCAGTGAATAAAATAAAGGTTATAAAGACGATATGCACGTAAACAATGCAGGCTAATCGCTAAGGAAAGATCTGAAACGAGCACCCTGATTGGTGAACTCGGTCACATGCTCACATTGCACATGCTCAGTGCCCGTCACACGTTAACTTCCTGTTTACTTCCTGACTCAAGTATACCGCATGTGGAATTTATCTCCGACTTTCTCTTCAATAACAGTAAGTTTATTTATAAAATTGTGAATACACATAATTTTTGGAAAAGGAGAGTGAAATGTCATCTGTGATGTCTAGCAGCATTAGTATAGATGTTAAATTCCACGCTCGAGTTCAGCTTTGAAGAAGATTCTCTCTCTCTCTCTCTCTCTCTCTCCCTCTCTCTCTGCCTGTCTCTTAGTCACACACACACACACACACACATACACACACAGTGTGCAAATGGTTAATTTGAGCAGCATCCAGATGAACTTGTGCAATTTGAATGGAAGAAAATACAGTATATGAAGGGAGTGGGGCAAATGAGTGCAGATGCACAAATGAGCACCCACTGCTTACAGTCTGTGTGTGTGTGTGTGTGTGTGAGTGAGTTACCTCAGGTCTGCTGGAATATTAAGAAAGACATGATTCCATTGCAATTCATTCAAAGAAAATCCCATATGCTCAGTATTATGTACTTTAGAAACTTAATACGAGTATTGTATGAGTATTGGTATTTTTCTCTGCATGCAAAATTTGATGATGGAATTTTTTTGATAATTTGATTTGTGTGTAATCTTGTCTGGACTGGACATGCTGGATCGTGGGTTGTTTAGTTTTGTATGAAAATTGACCAAGACCTGAAAAATACCTAAATGTTTCATACCTTTTACATATAAACAAACTGATGATGATGATGCCAGCTGTGTTGATGAAGATTTTGATTTTGATGTTGATGAAGAGGCATCTGTTAATAAAAGTGTGATGACTGGTGTTTGTGAAGATGTGATCTTATCTGCTGAGCAGGATGTAGATGAAGATGATAATGCTGAGGGCGGAGTTGTTGAAGATTACTTGCGTATACAGAGATCAGAGAGTTTTGTTATATTGTTATCTTATATATAGTTTTCTTAATTTCAGTGTGATTGTTTGAACAGGACAGTGATTTTTTTTTTTTCAACCAGTATCATTTGAAGGCATTTGAACCTTTATATAATGGTCAAAAAGGTACATACTGATCTTATTGGAATAAACACAAATAGGGGGAAAAAATTGTTTTTTTTTTTTTGTTAATTTTTGGGGGTTACCATGGTAACTGATGGGTTTAAAAAGGGCGTGTCAGATTAAAATGAGGATGATTTCTCTTATCATCTCTTCATAAAACTTTTCCGAGACAGGTTTTCTAAAAGTTTATATGGCTGAAGTGCATAAAAATGTTTGGTTGCTCAGGACTAATGATGTTGGAAGAAGTGCAATCTTTGTGCTCATTTTTCTCTAAAACGTCTTTTGAAATTTTTAGTTGAATGCTGACACGAGAAATGGTATCGCTCGCTCAGTTTTCAAGCTATTGACAAACTTTTTGCTGCATTTTGCAGCTCTGGGCCTCCTCGATCTGACTGTCTAAAATCTCATTTTTCATTTTTGGACCCAAGAGCCTACTTTCGGTGGAGTGGCTCACATATGTATATCTCGTGCAAAAATGAATCTGAAAGTGGAATACCTGGGCAGCACAGTGGTGTATTAGTTCGCATGTCTGCCTCATAGCAAGAGGCACCCTGGGTTCGATTCCCAGCTTGAGCATTTCCAAAAACATGCTCAGTAGGTTAACTGGCTGTTCCAAGTCTTTATTAGGTCTGAGTGTGAATGATTGTGTGAATGTATGTCCTGTGATTGGCTGGAGAGCCCTGAGTCGACTGAGATTGACGCCAGCTTCTCTGCGACCCTAATTAGGATTAAGTGATTCAAAAAAATGAATGAATGAATGAAAATGGAAGATCCATAATAAATATGTTTCTTGTGTCTCGAGTTTGGTGGGACGCCAGATCCAGGAGGGGTTCTCGTATTGCCAAACACCTTCCATTTCTTGATAATGAGCTTTACTGAACTTGGGATTAATAAATCCTTTTTATCCATTTCCAGTTCCTGGCTTGTGCCTGTCCTCAATTTTATCCCTGAGATATTTCGACAGTGCCCTGATACTATTTGTTGATCATTGGTGTTCAGTTACATTTCCAAGTTCTGGAATGCTTAAGATCTCAGGTGACTCTGGGTATACTCTGAACAGCTCCCCATCCATTACGGTTCCCACACACACACTCGCACCTAGGGGCAATTTGAAACAGCTAGTTATCCTAAATGCATGAAACAGGAGTATCTGGATGGAACCCATGCAAGCACAGGGAGAACATGCAAACTGCACACAGAAAGATGAGATTTCCTTTCAGCCTTTTCCCTTTCTCTGGGGTCGCCACAGCCAATGATTCGCATGTTTTTATTTGGCATACATTTTTACATCGAATTCCCTTCCTGACAAAACCCTTTAGCAAGGGACAGAAACACGGTGACGGCTTTGCAGCCTACTCTTTGCGAAAGTCTGCAATGGTTCTTTTACATGGACCTCTCACCTGAGACAGTGAGAGACATGGCCCACCTTTGATAACCCAGTCAGCTGCACTGAGAGAGGGGGGGGACGACGACACAGTGACAACCTTGTGGAGAGTGGGACTCGAACCCCCAACCTTAGGATCAGCGATCCAGCGCCCTATACCACTAGACCAAACTCCACACAGAAACACCCTGACCAATCCTGGGCTACTTGAACCCAGGACCTTCTTACTGTAAGGCAGATGTGCTGTTTTTATTTTGGGCTGCAAAAGAACAAAATGCTAATGTTTTAAAGGCGGGTTCTTTTCTGTTCGCACCATAATGTGACGAGAACCCAAACTGTTCAGTGTGTGTGTGTGTAAAGTTTTAAACTAAATTAACCCCTCAGCGACTCTGTCTGCTCTGGGTTGAGATGCTGATGTACATCACAGAAGTTATCAGACTGTCTTTTCAGCATGAATCTCATTTCTATTGAGCTGTGCAAGTGTCAGTCATCACCATACTGGGTGGGGTTTGTCTCAAAAATAGTTCGCATAGCTGTGGCGTCGTGCCGCCTTTCCATGGAACCACGACATTTATCACATTCCACAAACAAAAATGCTTCCAAAGCTCCTTTACACAGTGAAAGTGAACAATGCCACCATTCCTGTCTGCTTTGAAACCTGTCGAGTTGCATTTGTGTGTGTGGGTGGGGTGGGGTGGAGGGGGTGGAGGGGGTGGGGGTGACGGACGGACGGACCATGTGTGTGTGTGTGTGTGGGTGAAGAATGATTTGAATTGAATACCTTTACGCCTGAAAGACAGTAAATCGTTTTGGACGCAGAGATAAGGCTCTCATAATTACATGCCTTTCTCAGATAACCGCGATAACACACACACATGCACACACACCCTGTTTTTCAGAGTCTTCTGCTTCATGATCGTCGTAAAATATTGTGAACCATGTCGTGAAACATAAAGACGCAACTCTGTCATATTGACGTGTCTGTGACACCCCGAGCACCTGATCCGATCAGAAACGCTGCTGTAAGGGTGATAACATTTATTCATTCTTTAATTCATTCATTCACTCACCAGTCCACCGAAGGGTCGATAGAGCTTTCTTAGTCACGTGACACACCGAGTCGTAACTCTGTTTATGCCGCCATATTGGAGTGAAAACAAACGTATACTTTGCAATCGAGGTGCCCGTTTTTAAGCGTGGTGGATTATATAAATATGAATGTTGACATCCGTAATACAATCCCAGTGCTTTCCGAGCTCCCTGCGAATTATCATAACGATCCTAAACTACAGTATATTCAAAAACTACGCTTATCAGGGCTAACAAATGACCCATACGATTTGCCCGATGGTTTGTTTGTTAACTACATGATGAAGCAACGGACAGGATCCCTGGTTTGACATATCCAGATGTTTATAATTATTTGATTAATCGCACATCTGATTATACTCACGAAAAACTGAAAAGTTTCAAAGGGCTTCGAGTGTATGAGTATTTTTTATCCGGATGGGTTTCGGCACTTCGCGAGCATATTCTACCCAGGAAAGCCTCTAATATCGCCCGTGGCAAACTATGTGAGGACACCAAAGTATTAATCATGGCCAAGGTAATTATGACTCACGTTTTTTTTTTTTTTTTTTATCATTTTGCCTACATTATACTAGTCCTTCTCAAAAAATTAGCATATTGTGATAAAGTTCATTATTTTCTGTAATGTACTGATAAACATTAGACTTTCATATATTTTAGATTCATTACACACAACTGAAGTAGTTCAAGCCTTTTATTGTTTTAATATTGATTATTTTGGCAAAAAAGTAAAGAAAAACCCAAAATCCCGATCTCAAAAAATTAGCATATTTCATCTGACCAATAATAATAATAATAATAAAAAAGTGTTTTTAATACTAAAAAAAAGTCAACCTTCAAATAATTATATTCAGTTCTGCGCTCAATACTTGGTCGGGAATCCTTTTGCAGAAATGACCTTCCTGTACCTGTGTGCACTTTACCATGCGCTCATTGCCTGTGGCAGTGAAGGTTCACAAATGTGTTGCTAAAGCTAGTCAACAACCGTGAGTGCCAACAATACCACATTTACGTTCAGGATGACAATGTTAGGAATTTTCCTATATGTGAAAGAAGCCTGAGCTCGTCTGATATGACAGTGATGCACTACACTCCTTCTTCTCCTATGCTCGCTCTTCACTCTGGGATTGCGCCTCCAGCAGGAGTCAGGCAATGTGCATGCATGTGTTCTGTAGGAATGATTCTTTTGAGAAAGCAGAAGGAAGGGCCTGAGATTACAGATTGTGATTGGACACTTTCAAGATATAGCAACATACCTCCTTTCCGCCAAAAAAAAAAAAAAAAAAAAAAAAAAGGTACTGACTGTTGCTTTAATTGCAGTAACCTCTAACTGTACACGCTGCATCACCCCGACTCCACCTATGCGCATAACTTCCTCTCATTACCATCGCAAAATGTTCAGGACAAATTTTATGCTGAGCATGGGACTCGAACCCAGGACCTGATTGTTTCGAGATGGACATGCCACCCTACCACCTGACACTGAATAGGCAAACCAAGGCGTGTTATTATGTTATGATTTTTTTTTTTTTTTTATCAAAAGTGAATTTATGAGTTCATTTCTCCAGTGAAATTCAGGACATGGCTGTAATTAGTGCGAATGATTGACTTGGATGTTGGACTCTGTGTGGCTTTTTTAATTGAATACAAAAAACTTTAAAATTATTTAAATTCGTATTTAGATTTTTGAGCTGCATCCAAGGAGAATGAACTTCACCTCACCAGATCCATTTCAAGTTTATATTAAACACAGTACATTTTACTCCAAGATCACTGAACACATTCTGGGTAATTCTACTGTTTTTGTTTTTCATTAGTTTGCAGGAAGGATTCCGCTTCTTCAGTGACGCCTCAAAGTGACCAGCCTTGACATTGATCTTTGTGTGTGTGTGTGTGTGTGTGTGTGTGTGTGTGTGTGTGTGTGTGATTGATTGATTGAAACATATTTTATTCATTGGAGAAAGGGATTGGGCACAAGTTATCCAACTTAGTGAAGCCCTCTCCACAGATTATTTAGCCAATTAACCTACTGTGCATGTTTTTGGACTGTGGGAGGAAACCGGAGTACCCGGAGGAAACCCACACAAGCACAGGAAGAACAATGCAAACTCCACACAGAAACGCCCAGGCTTGGATTCGAACCCAGGCCACCATGCTGCCGTGTGTGTGTGTGTGTGTGTGTGTGTGTGTGTGTGTTTTTGGTCTGCCTCTGTCTCTCTCTGTGTCCTAATTAATTTGACCTGTCCTTCAATTCCAAGATCTGCTATAAGAAATGAAAGTGATGGGCCTGTCTCTCAGCAGCCACGCCCTCATAGTTACCCCAATGATCTGTGTATGATAAGAAACCACAGAGCAGATTTGCCTAGAATATCATCATGTTCTGAGGTGTTTCATTTCTCTTACACACAGTACGATATATACTGTAATTAATTCAGCTATAAACAGGTATTCTCTCTCCTGAAGGTTGTTTATAAGACCTGCAGAAGCAATTATGTGAGATGCATTTATTTATTGAAGTTTATATAATACGAAACAAAGTCACATCATCATTTGGGAATTCATAATTTATTACAAAAATTCACAAGTTTTTCGTTATTGTTTTTAGAGCGTTCACTATTGGTCCGTGTGTGTGTGTGTGTGTGTGTGTGTGTGTCCATGCACGCACAAAGTTCTTGGCTGAGGTGTGTCACAGGCACACCTGTTTAAAGTATTGAAATAAACTGAATGCCTCCAGAAATCCTACACTGCACACACTCAGTACTATCTACGGTCATTTCACTCACACACACACACACACACACACACACACACACACACACACACACACGTGTTCTGTAATTTACACATACCGGGTATGCAGGGTGTGTTTCTGATAAACACACACACACACACACACACGCACACACACTCATGAATGGACTTTTTAACTTCAGACAATAAACATTAGTGAAGCAGAACAACATGACGATTGTAATCAACACCATCACTCCAGACCCTCTGATTCTTTTTGCTCAGCGGGATCACAACACTGGAGCGTCTCTTCTACACGATCTCTCACTCTCCGCATAAACATCTGCCTGTGGCACCTCTCTACACTCTTTAGTTTGTCATTCTGTCCAGGCACGAGCTTCAGAGTGTCCGATACATTCTGTATTAATACACTATACAAAGAACCCTCAATAATCACAGCACCATCGTGTTCCAGCAGTGCACCCATATCACACTACACTACCCAGCAGCCATTGTACTTATCCAGGTCAATTGAATATTGGTAATAACATATATTAAAAAATAATGAATGACTGGTAAAGCAAACACACTTTTTTGCTGACCTTTATGGGAGTCACACAGTTGCTGACCCTAACTTGAACTAATGTAATTAGATCCCGGCATTAGAATTATTGGTAAGTTCCTGTCTATGTAAATGACTGCAATACATTAATATTTTGCTTTAGTACAATTTTGTCCTCAAATGTATAGTAATAACCTACTAGGACAAACACAGATGCAATTTTCTGCAGAATTAAAATCAGAATGTCAAAGTACCTTCTGTGTAGTTCACATGAAAGTTAAAAACCTGATATACAAAGTATACTATAGTGCACACTATCATACTGTATCTCAGGTCTGGAGAGGGAAAGGGTGAAAGTAAATGTACTTGTGTGTTTGTTTTGATCTTATTAACGTCCAGTGGGAAATTTGGTGAAAACTAAAGAAAGAAAGTAACATTTTTGCCTGAAAAACACACAGGCCTTACCTTTACCCTTTCAGATCTTCAGCACAGTCACACCATGGGTGAAGGTGATTAAAAACTAACACAGCAGTGTAATTAGTTTCCTCCAATCAGACTCCAGTGCTGAGATCTGATCATTCATCCATTCATTCATTTTCTGAATCACTCAAACATAATTAGGGTTCAGGGAGGCTGGTGCCCATCTTAGTCGGCTCTGGGTGAGGGAGGGGTACATCCTTGACCGCTCACCAGACCATTGCAGAGATCTGAGCATCAAATTTCCCGACTATACTCCACTATACAACACAGTAATGTCCTGTACTGTATCTCCGCTCTGGAGACTAACAGAACAAAAGTAATCGCATCACAGTATTTGTCTTGATTTTCTTAACGTGTGTAATAAATTTGCTGAAAATTAATGGAGGTCACGTTTTTGCACAAAACCACAAAGACATTATTTTTGGTTAAAAGGTTATTCTTTCAGATCTTCACCAGATTTACACCATGCATAAAGAAAAAAAAACCCTAACACGTGTGTATTTTCTTCCTCTCACGCTCCCATTCTGAGATATAATAGTTATAATATAGTAAAGTGTAGCTTGTAGGACAGAAATGGGATTCAATCTCCCGACAAAACAAAACCAAACTGCAGTAATGTGATTATCGTCCACCAGAAACTACACAGCATCCTCTTTTTGGCCTGCTGTGCAACTACAATCATTCTCTCTTACACTGTTAAAGAATTAAAAAAAAAAAAAAAAAAATCACAAATACAGAATTAGATTTGGATCACCACCAAAATCAAATGGAGCCTTATCTGGGCAGTACTCCATCCCTCCAAAAGAACGTCATTAAAATTTGTTTACAACAGACAAACAAATGTTTACAAAAACATAACTTTCTTCAAGGGGGCAAAGTAATACCACCCTCACCACCAGTGATGTGCAGTCAGAGGAAATAATGGAAAGAAAAAAGGGAAATGAAAAAATAAATGGTTAGACTTATTCAATGATTTGTACTTTAAAGTTATCGTATGTTTTACTTCACCATTTATTTATGTTTGTATTTTTTTTTTAAATCGTTGAATTTTTACATTTACTGTTCAAATACTAAGAAGAGACGTGCGATGAGGCAGCAGCCATCCGAGCCTCACCATGAATTGCGCAATAACTCAGTTAACTGCTGGCATGCTATGCAACGAGATCATATTGCTATCTCTCTGTATGTTGCTTTTAAAATATTGAAACACTTTTTGTTTGTTTTGTATGTGTGTAACACGTTTCTTGTGCTAAGAAATCATAAAATGTCTGCCAAGAGGCACTAGGTGAGGCATGCAGTTTTCCTGCCTCATGCTAGAGGGCACTGGTGATCCCAGGGCTTCTTACGACACCTTGCTACAGAATGCTAGAATTAGTGACAGCAAGCTACAGTAAACAGTTAGCAAGCCAAATGCAGCCATCCAGTAATTTTTTTAATTGCTTCACCTTATTTTCAAAATAGAGGATTACATATCAAAACTGAAAGAATTTTCATGGATTTCAGTTAAAAGTAAGGGTAAGACGATAATGTTTTTTTTTTTTTTGTAAATGTGCATTTTTCTATGCAACAGTTTGTATATGTAAAGAATGCGGATATGAAATTTTAAACAAAACACGTTAACCACTGCCAATCAAATGATGAATAGGCTACTCTGTAGGGTTTATATGTGATGATGTCAGTGCCTCACCAGCCATGAACCTCACTGCTCACCACCAACCAGAGTAAACATGTGTGTGTGTGTGTGTGTGTGTGTGTGTGTGAGAGAGAGAGAGATTAAACGAGTGTTCCTCAGATGATTGTGTAACTAACACATTTCTAATGTATTTATAATAGTGTAATTGCCTTCCCTTGCCCGTGAAGGTCAATCAGAGAAACATGGAGATGAGGTGTCACATAGTCGAGTATTCAATGTTTGACTTTGATAAATTCATAAATAACACCTCACACTCCGGTTACATGTTGATGTGTCCATAGTGTCACTTCACACGCTGAACGCTTTAGAGACACAGTATGAACATGTGCCTCTAAGAACTCTGCATTCCAGCTGTTTGTCTCTTTCTATTTGGCAGGCGGGTGTGTCTGATATCAGTTTGGCCGCAAAACATGCTGAACCAAGCGAGAGGGGGAACGAGTCAGCCACGCCCCATCCACACTTCCCAGGATGAACTGTGTGTATGGTAATCACGTTTTGACATTACATCGAAAATATTCTGATCTGTGTAGATACGCAAGAATCAAAATAAAACAACTGTACTTATATAAATAAACAAAAAACCCACACAAATAGATAGTGACAAAAAACGTAGACAGGAAAGTACATAAGGCAACATAATGACAAGTGTGTGTGTGTGTGTGTGTGTGTGTGTGTTCCAATCTACCTGAGAACCCATATATTAATATAAACCCGTGATTGTAGCTTTTGCAGTCATATGATAGAATGTTGGGTTTTTTAAGTAAATTGAAAAATACGAAAGGCTTCAAAATTTATCATCATCAGTACGGCAGCGGTAATATCGTTCTCATGAATCAACAATCAGAGCGTTGAATGCACCTCAACAGCATTTCATTCTTATGCTTATTGCATCACTGGAATATAAAATCCGGGCAACATCTCTAATACATAACCTTGAATATATCATTAACAATTAGCACCGAAGGCAAAGTGGATGTCACCAAATTGTCCCTGAGATGAAACAGCACATTTGATTTGGCAACAGCCAGAGATCCTGAAGTGATTTTTTTTTTTTAGAGTATATACTACACATTAATATAAAGTAAACAAAACCAAACTGAGATTTTTATGGTTTATTTCTGTATATTTTAACTGATGCAGATCAGATATGATTTTTATCTCATCCACATGCAGGTATATTTCTACTCCATGTGTTAAAACCCCCCCAAAAAAAAACAGATGAGACAGAGGGATTCATTCACTTGTACCATGCTTGTGAACATGGATGTGACCTCTCACCTCTAATACTGCTTAACAGTTCTTCATGCTCCTGTTTCAGAGCCTCTGAAAGAACAGTGACAGGGGGCAGCACTGAGGCAGAAAACACCCACACACACACACACACACACACACACACACACACACACACACAATACATTGTACTTTTATATAAATCTTAGAATTAGATTTAAATAAAATCTAAATCAATAAAAAATAAACAGAAATCATACAGAGGACAAATATATTAATATGAATCATATGTATTTATAAAAAAATAAATACAAATTAACTCTGCGTCTTCAATGTAGGTGGCACAGTGTCATAAGTGGTCAGGACATCCTCCTCATCGTGAAAAGGTTCTGGGTTTAAGTCGCGGATTCAATGGAGGCATTTCTTTATGGAGTTGTGTGTTCTCCTGTCCCTTGGTGTGAATGTGCATAGTTGTGTGTGCTGGCCCTGTGATGGAACAACAAGCTGTTGAGGGTGTTCCCTGCCTCTGTCCAGAGCTGGCTGAGATAGCCTCCAGTTTTTCCGTAACTTTAATAGGATTAAGCGTTTCAGAAAAAAAAAAAGTTGGAGAGTGTGAGAGCCTGTTCACACCATCACACCAATGAACTGATTGAGGGTTTGAGTATTTGTGTGTTTTTGTGCATATTTAATCAAGATATTATAATAACACTTCTACCAGAGGCGGAACTTTGGACTCTGAACATATTTTGGCGATCAGCAGGTGATATGGTGGCAGAGAGGTTATCTTATCCGTCTCACAAGTAGGAAGGCCTGGGTTTGTTGCTATGCACATACACAGTAAGCTAATTGACTGTTCCAAATCCACGTGAGGTGTGAGCGTGTGTATTGACCCTGCAGTGGCCTGGTGAACTGTGCGGGGTGTTCCCTGCCTTGGTGCAGAGTCAGCTGAGATGGGCTATAGCCTCCCTATGACCCTGATAGGATTAAGTGGCATAGAGAATGAATCAGTAAATGAACTCTTCAGTGACGAAACTCGGTGCACTGAGTGCTGCTGTACGTCTCAGTACGAACACGCTTCTTTTCCTTTCGGTTTTGTTCCCTTTTTCAGGGGTCACCACGGCGGATCATCTGATTCGCATGTTTGATTTGGCAGGTTTTTGCATCGGATGCCCTTCCTGACACAACCCTTTAACAAGGGGCAGAAACACGCTGATGGCTATGCAGCCTACCCATGCAATTAAAATAATGAGAGTAACTGAGGAAGTTCAACAACTGAGAATCAGATTCACCTATCTCAGCCGACTCTGGACGGGAAGCGGCGTACACCCTGAACAGGTTTCCAGTCTATCACCGGGCAACACACACAACTATTCACATTCAAACCAACAGCCAATTAGCCTAAATGTGCAGGTCTTTTGATTGCAGGAGGAAACTGGAGTACCCGGAGGAAACTCACACAAGCAGGTATGTGTATATATATATATATATATGTGTATGTGTGTGTGTGTGTTGCCCTACAATGGTCTAGTGAGTTGTACAGGATGTACTCCATCTTTTACAGAAATAGGCTCTAGCCTCCCCAGAACCCTTATGGGATTAAGTGGCCCGGCTTAGTGAGCAAGTGAGTATTTCTGTCCTATCCAGGTGAGGTCGGGTTCCTTTGGGCTTGTTCCTCATGCCTTCTCAGGGAGTTTTTCCTTGCCACATTACCTCTCAGATTCCTTGCCTTGTGATAGACCGGTGAGTAGTTCAGGGTATAACCCTGCCGCATGACCGAACTAAACTGGGATTGGCTCCAGCTTCCCCGCGACTCAAAAAGGATAAGCGGAATGGATAATGAATGAATATCCAGATTTCCCTGAAGCCGTTTGTGACAAAGCCCATTGTTAAAACGATATATAAATAGAATGGAACTGAATAGAACTTTGCTGACTCTGCTTCGGCACTGCACTCCACCCATCACCCGCCGACCTTCATTACTTTCGCAGAACAGCATAACACAGACCTTTCAGAATTTATACATGAAATATCTGCATCCATTCAAGACATTTTCCTTATACCATCATTTCCTGCATAATCCGTAAACACACACTCCTGTGTGTGTCTACATTTTTTTCCACACCTCAGACGGTCACCATGACTCATTCCCGTTCTCACTCGTGTCACTTCGATCGCGCAGGATAATCAGAACGATTCCTCCATCACACGTTTCTACGTGTTGACTCTGCAATCGGATTACTGTCAGCTGAGACACTGAAAATGACAGGTGGAGGACTGAAACAGGTATTCCCAGTCCCAGGTGCTTTACCTGTCCGAGGGGCGGAGCTAAAATAGGTGAGTGGACTTTAACTGAGGAGAAGAGAAGCTAAAGAGCACAGAAACGTGTCGAGAAAGATCCCGGAGCTGCTTCTACACTGCAAGTACAGAATTCCAGCATGTCGAAGAAGAGCAGCCAGTGAGTGAAACTGAGCGTGTGTGTGTGTGTGTGTGTGTGTGTGTGTGTGTGTTGTTTGCTTTTAAAGAACATTATTGTGCTGTATCTTCTACTTGTTTTTCTTTGCATTTTTTTGCTGTTCTTTTTTTGCTCTTGTTGTTGTTGTTGGTTTTCCTCTTCTTCTTCTTCTTCTTCTCATTCCCCTTTGTTTTCCTAATCCTCCCTATTTTTCTTTTTCTTCTTTTACTGCCAGTTCATAAATGTTGGGACAATCTTATGTGTATTGGTAATGTTGCTGAAACTGATCAGTTCCTTCTGGTCTGATTTATGCAGGTTTTAATATTTCTTTATTATAGAATTGCTTTGGAAGAACAACCCCCCCCCCCCCCCCCCCCGCTCCCCCTCCCTGTACCCCCTCCCGTGAACTATAAACTATTTTGTTCATGAAGCTTTTTATCTGAACCGCACAGCTGTAAATGATAATTGAGTTAAAGAGCGCTTTGCATCACCCACGCTTCACGTCTCTCCGTTTATCTTTATAATATTGCCTCGCCTGTTCTGACAGCCGGTGTTGTAGCACCAGGGGAGACAGTGACTCACAGAAAACAAGTACACATCAACCGGACCACATACACACCAACATCTCAGATAAAACTTTTATGAACAAAATCATAAAGTGCAATAAGGTGTGGCAAGGTGTGTGAGGAATGGGGAGGAATGACTGCAATCCTAAGCAGCTAACTAGGAAATACGTTAATTAATAGCTCATCACCCAAATAGCAATGTGATGATTATAAGGCATGACCTGTTTTTTTTTCAGGGTGTGACAGCAGCACACATTATGCCACCCACCCAGCTGCTCATATTAAGTATCCTGACAGGGGGACAATGTATGGCTACATTCCTGAGTTAGTTAAAATGATGAGCACTGACTGTGGGATTTTTTTTTTTTTTTTTTTTTTTGGGGTCAAACCGGTTTCATGTGAGGAATCCAAGAAATCTTGTAACTTGTTGATATTTGTCAGATTCCAAACTCTGACAGTCCTAATATGTGTTGTCTGATACCCTATTGAGCATGGGAGGGTGTGACCGCCCTCCTTTGGAGAGTTGCTCGGTCACTCAGAGTGAAGGACTAAACACATCGTCCATTATTAATGTGTGATTTCCTTAAGGAAAGATTAAGGGCTTTGTGTGATCGGCGCCCTGCTACACCAAAGCTTCTTATGGCTAAAAGGTTACCAAAAGCTTCATAGAACACTCCACACCACTAGTACTGTTTGGGGTCGCAAGGGGAGCCTATCCCAGCTGAAACTGGTCAAGGGCGGGTGTACCCAGAACAGCATTGCAGAGCCAGTAGGCACCCCCCCCACACACACACACACACCATTTACACTCGTATTCACAATTTAATCTGCATGTTTTTGGTCTATGGGATTAAACCAGAGCACCCAGAGGAAAACCATGTGAACACTATGATCACGGTAAACATGCAGACTCTGCACAGGAACACCCTCACTGATAAGGCTTGAACCCAGAACCCTTCTTGCAACGAGGATGGAGTTCTAACCATGACACCACAGTGCCGCCATAAATTCAATTCGATTCAATTCAACTTTATTTACATACCGTAGCATTTTTCCAGTGGACGTTTATCAATCCATCCATATACGGAAGCTGGAGCCGATCCCAGGTGACTTTGGGAGAGAGATGGGGTTACAAACTGAAGGTATCACAGATCCTTTAGCTGATATAAAATAAATTCAGACTTTAAAATGAAAAAGACACATGACAGTGGCAAGGGAAAAAAATGCCTGAGAAAACATGTCTATCTTACAACACGCTGAGATGCAACAACACGCAACGCAACCTTAATTACATTTGTATGTGGATTCCACTCAAGTTATTTTTGTCATATTTTAAAATATCTGACTAGACACCATTTAGTTATGAACCCATGTACAGGTAATGCCTTGACACACCAACTATTATAAACAATAGAACATGTTTTATGCTCATGAGTCCATTCGGTTAATGTCCTGGTCAGTGTGATGTCACCTGTAATGTCAAGACTGAGAAGATCTTTGTTGCATGTCTTCTTGTACCTTGAGAGATAGTTGGATGAAATGAATGTAGAGTGTGATTACTGGTCTACTGGTCTTGGCTGTCTTAACAAGAGGAAGAACAGAAGAGACCCTAGTACTGAGCCTTGTAGGGCACCAGTGGAGATCTGCAGATTGATTATTCATTGAATGAATTTTCTGGTCAGCAAAGACTTTTCAATGCAGCAAAGTTTGTATGTTCTCCCTGCGCTTGTGTGAATTTTCTTTGAATATTCTTGTTTCTCATAAGAGTCACTTGGAATTGACTGCAACTTCCTCTGTAGATGGTTGGAGCTAATTTAAAATAATTTATCTAAATATATAGAATGAATTAATTCATTCCTTCGGTGAGCCTATAATCCTATTAGGGTCACAGGGAAGCTGGAGCAACTATCTTAGCAAACTCTGATGAGAGGTAGCATACACCCTGAACTGCTCACCAGTGCATCGCAGGTTCAACACACACACACACACACACACACACACACACACCTATTCACATTCACCGTCAGATCTAGGGGCAATTTGGAACAGCCCAATGTGCATGTCTTAAGAGAGTGGGAGGAAACAAGTACCTTGAGCATACGTGTTAACCACTACAGCACTTGGCCGCCAAAATTAAATAAAACATAAGCTTTTGTAAATATTCTTTGTACCAATTATTCAGTCAATAACTGCAGTGAAACTAAACAGGAAAAGGTGTGTACTTAGAAAGAGTAGTACGTGTGTGTGTGTGTGTGTGTGTGTGTGTGTGTGTGTGTGTGTGCTCACCAACAGGTCCTGGCAGCTGAATCAGTTTATAACTGCTATTAATTACTGTTTGAAAAACAAAATGCCAGCATGGTTAGAGTATAAACATTTTACTTCATAATTCTTCTTCATCATGTTGCTTTTATAAAACCAAGCTTAAATTATTTAAATATTTCATAAGAGAGAGCGAGAGAGAGAGAAAGAGAGTGTGACAGACAGACAGACAGAGAGAGTGATATGCAGTTTTTCAGGTCTGACACAGGTGAGCGGCAAAGAAACCAAACTGGATGCCCCTGCAGTACTGGCTTAAAAATCCAAACACACATACACACACACACACACACACACACAGACTCACACACACAAACAGTTCATCACATTTTTTTTGAGTTTGTGATTACAGTGTGAAGAGGTATAACCGTGATCAATATCTGTGTTGAATTTTGGATTGTGATTGGTCAGGTGGTGTTGATTGATATTTGACAGTAATGCAGTTGTGGTTTGGTGTTTATGGATTGAAGGAGAAAAAAACCTGTTTGTTTTGTGAGTTTTGTGTTTTGATTACTGACACCTCAGTGGAAAGTGTGTGTGTGTGTGTGTGTGTGAGTGTGTGTGTCGGTGTCGCAATGCACCAAATGGGCAAGTTTTGTTTATAAGAGTTATTAGTGAGTGAAGAGACAGGGCTGAGTATTTAGTGATGGCGGGGCTGTGTACTGATGTGTGTAATTTGTTGTGTGTGTGTGTGTGTGTGTGTGTGTGTGTGTGTGGTTCTAAAAACAGAAAGTTCAGTACTTGCATATAAGTGCAATTTATGTGAAATAGGTGCAATTCTTTGTGTTTGTCTGCATGTGTGTGTGTGTGTGTGTTTGGTTTGTAAGTATTATGGGAAGCTCTGCTGACTCAAACCTTCAGAGTACCAGATTCAAACCTGAGCTACTGTATGAGCCTCAGTCTGCGGGTTTCATCCTGGTTCTCTGGTTTCCTATTAACTCCGAAAAACATACAAACATTAATTCTGTATATGATATAAAGATGCTGCTGTATCCTGCACTGATGTGAGTGTTGTGTGAATGTCCTGCTTTAGTGCTTTGTTTATGTGACCCATGTGTTTGTGTGTGTTTGTGTGTGTGTGTGTGTGTGTGTGTGTGAAGGGGCCAGACAAATGATCTAACTGTGCTGGTCGGCCGTCTGCAGGAGTGCTCAGACCAGGTGGAACGGAACATATTGCAAGTTGAAGAGCTGCTGAATAAGGTTAACACACACACACACACACACACACACACACACACGGGCATGCCACCTCCCCACACACAGTTTTCTCATTGAGCCTCGATCTCTCTCAGGACTCAGAGAATGAGAGACGTGGACAGTCTTTGACACAGCGGATCGAGGTAGCCAATAATCTGGAAGAGGCAGAGACGCTGCTAAAGCAGCTGTTCATGGATGTGGACGAAGTGAAGAAACTGATGCACCCACAATCTGCTGAGATTGAACAGGAGTAAGAGAAACCACACACACACACACATTTACATTTACAGTATTTAGCAAATGTTCCTCTTCAGACCAACATACAGAGATATTGTACTTTAAAGTCTCCAGCAGTGAATATATTCTTGTACTGGTTTGTCAGAACACAGACCAAGTATACCGTCAGTCAAACGCCGCTCGTAGGTGTTCTGTGGATTTCCCTTTTATTGTGATGTGTGTGTTTGTATACAGCATAGTGCTTAATCTAAGTACTGCTGAAAAAGGTAAGTTTTCAGCTTCATTTGAAGACACCCAATGACTCAGCTGTCTGGATGTCCAGAGGAAGTTCATTCCACCACCTTGGATCCAGAACAGAGATGAGAGAATCACTCAGCTTTAGATGTTCAAACAGAAGTTGCATGTGATACGTTTCCATCCTGACTGTGGGTTCCTGTGTGTAACATTCTCCCTCTGTCTGTGTGACTCTCCACTGTGTCCAGTACATTACAGGATGTGGATCGACTGAAATAAATTTATTTTAAGTGAGAATCGATGGATTAATATCCCGGTTCGAGTAACTTTCTAGAATTACGACCAGGATCTCTCTCTCTCTCTCTCTCTCTCTCTCTCTCTCTCTCCGTCTCATTAGTGTGAGTAATCTACATGACCGCTGGTTGAGCAACTGCAAGAGGTATCGAGATCTGTACAAACAGTCTGTGGGGCTTGATCCCTCTTCACAAGGCTTCAGCTGGGCTCAGTTGCTTAAGGACAAACAGGTGAGAAACACTTCACTTCTGATGGATGACCAAGTTCCATGAAGAACGAGCAGAGATTGGAACTATGTGTGTGTGTGTGTGTGATCTAGAGGCAGATCCAGAATGGGGAATATGGCCCAAATCTGAATGATGTGGAAAAGCAGATCGAGAACCACAACATTCTGCACAAAGAGATCGGAGCGTACCGCTCTCAACTGGACTCAGGGGTGATCTAAACACACACACACACACACACACACACACACACACACACACACACACTCACACTATAATATAGAAAACACTGTGTGTGGATATTGTTTTATCCTGCAAAGAACCCACGAACACAAAAATATTCAGTTCATCCACAGTGAGTGATTTAAAATCAGGATAACGACATGTGAACAGTTCAGATGCAAAAGCCTCGAAATCCACTTGAGGTCTTTTGTTTTTAATGAGTTTTTTGGAGGGAGAATTATATTAATGTTTTCCTCGTCCATTTCTATTGCAATAGATGCTAGTGCCTTATCTTTATTTAACTAATTAATTTCATCAACAGCTAATTATGTTTGGTTGCAAAACCCGCTAAATCCATATTGGATTTTTTTTTTTTTTTTTTTTTTTTGCAAAAACCTCCAAATCCAAATAAATGGCCAAACAACAAGGAATTGTCTGAAAACATAAAATGGTGTTTTTGGGTGGCCCTTATTTTTAAAGTTTTTAATTTGTGACCTCTCACCCCGGAATTTTGTTCCATTTAATAAAAAGCCACTTTGTGCAAAAAAAAAAATCATGAAAATGTGATCACTTTTAGGCGATGCTCAAAAACAATGAAATTTTGAAAATCTTTTCCTGTGGTCCCGAATGATCTGAATTAGGAACTGATGTTGTTCTTCATCCTTAGATAATAGGCCACTGTCCTCCTGTCCTCTGAGCATTTAGAAATGCTCTGTCTTCGGGTATTTTTATCAGAGAGAAAGCATCCTGGTGCGCGATATCAAATACTAGTAGATCGTCAAAGGTTTCCTTAAATTTCTCTTCATTCTCGATCTGTTTACTTGTTCTCCAACCTTGATTCTTCTTTAGTGCTTCTCAATTCTGCACGAATCTCTCGAGTTGTTTCATGGCATGATGGGAGGGCCTGACTGGAATGCGGCCTTTGTTCCATGTTTCTTCCGGTACTCGCACTGTGGCCACTGCAGCATCATGAGATGCCCTCCGTGTTTCTGCTGCAAAATTAGTGAGAAAACTGCAAAATTTAGCTCACTTCAGGGGCTAACCATGGGCGCCGCCATGTCGAGTGTCACATGATCTAATGTGCAATTTTGATTGGCGGAATGGATATTGCGGATACTGGTAAATTATGTGAATGGTGTTTAGCGGATCTTGATTTAAAAAAAAAAAAAACACACGATGTTTTCCAGTCAGTACTGCATGGGATATAGCGGGTTTTGCAACTACAGGGATCCCTCACTTTCCGTGGCCATCGAAATCCGCGAAGTAGGATCACCCCTCACCCTCTGACGTATACGTACATGTATATGTGTATATAATATCAATAAATACTTATCCTATGCTATAAATGCTTATAATAACAATTAAACATTGAAAAATAATATAGATGTAAATAAAATATAAATACAGACACTCTCCAACTCACCAACATTCGTTTTGCAAACATCTGAAGATACCAACATGTCCGAGGTCGAAAGTGAAATGAAATTGAAGAACAAGTAGAAATAGAAATGGAATAAAATCCACAGAAAGATAGCTCATACATATAAGTATAAATTATGATTAAACATTATCCTGAGGTACGCTTAATACTAAGCTCCGGCAGAGGGGGCGTGGCTGCACAGATGCGCATTGTTTTTTGTTTTTTTTGTTTATAAGTGGCCTTGTTTTTGTGACATTTTCCTGAACTTTTCCATCTATTCTTCCTTAATTTCCTTATTTTTAAATTCAATGAATAATTATTAATTTATTTATTTAAAAACCGCCATGCAAGCGCGAAGTAGCGAGGGATCCCTGTAATTTGATTTCATAAGCTTGTACTGAGAGGAAAGAGCTACCATTGGGCAGCGACATCTCAATTTTTTTGTGATGGCGTTTAGCGGGTTTTGCACCTGAGCTCTTCAAGTGGAAATCAATCAATACTTATTTCATTCACTTGAACCATTTAATCCTACTGGGGTCGGCTATAAGAACTATAAGAACGAGAGCAATAAGAAATATATCAACATTCTCTTCCCTGTGCTACCTGTGTAGTTCGTGAAAGCCGATACTGAAGGAAAGCCGAGTCGGCCAAATACACGTTTTTTTTAACTCCAGGGTTTTGAAAATCATCATAACACCAGCTCTAACGCATCTTCTAGCCTGGAGTTTTACTCCACTATCACACGAGATACGGGCCGCTTCTCAGCGCTCTTGAGACTGAGGTCTGCCTTGCGAGAACAGCTCGCAGTCCCCACCATAACGCTAAATTCAAAGAGCTGAAAGGGCCCTTAAATGTCGCAAACTTTCCACAATCATCTCACAAACAGATCCATCTTCTCCAAACAGGATTCTACAATTTCAAGATGAAATTTTAACTTCTACACGGTGATGAAAAAGAATTTTCATAAATCACAAAATTTTCACAAATGTATTGATTTCTTGATGGGATGAACTGTACAGAGCAAAGGAATGCTATGATCATTAGCATTTAGCATTGTACTGAACTGTATGTTTGCTCTTCCAACAGGAACTGGATCAGTACACACGCCTCATGGTGAGTTAAATTAACAAATTACTGTACTACAATTTTATCGAAGAAATTAAAAAAAAAAAAAAAAAAATATATATATATATATATATATATATACATATATATATATATATATATATATATATTTTTTTTTTTTTCACTCTCTGTCTCACTCTCTCGCTCTCCCTTGCACATTTTCACGCTCTGTTGCTTGCTCACTCACTCTTTCTCTTACGCTCTGCTTTGCAGGAGAATTCACTGAATTATAAGCGTGATCTCTCTTCTCTGTACGACATCATCCTGCGCTGTAGTAAAGAGATCAGCTATCTGAATGAGCAGCAGGACCGAATCCTCAAAACCGACTGGAGTGACCTGATCAGGGACCCAGATGGACTGCGAGCTCAAGCTGAGGTGAGGACCTAAAAGCTTAGGAGATTGTACTGAAGGGGATGTTTGGAATGAAATACATTTTGCTTCCTTAGAGAATTAACTCCAGATTCCTCACCTCATTATTCTCGGGCTACATTTGCACACGGGTTGTTTGTACATTTCCCATTTGTGTGAATGAAGTTAGTTAATAAAGTCAAATTTATTATTTTTTTTTACAGCATTTGAAGAATAACAGCCTTCTGTCCCATGAGAGTGAAGTGATCAAGCTGCAAGAAGATGCAGAAAGTCTATTGGATGCAAACCATCCTGGATCTCAGGCTATTGAGGTGATTTTAAAAGTTTTCTTCTGGGACTGGTCTGCATACAAAACAAGCCTACAGCAGGACAGTCCCTCACCAGGAAAGCTGCTTTTGCTGTTTAGCAGGAATCGGGAAACTGACCAGGTGTCGGTTCTAAGGAATGGCGCCTTAGGTTGATGCTCTAGGGACAGATATGGCTCACTGGTTAAGGCACTGGATCAAAAAGTAGGGAGTTCAAATTCCAGGACCACTAACCTGCGACTGTTGGACCCCTGAGCAAGACCCTCATCTCTCAAATGCTCAGTGATATAAATGAGATAAATGTGAGTCGCCCTGGCTGAAGGTGTTCACAAAATACAGTGAATGTACAGTAAATCTACTCGGCTGGTGTTAATCCATATCAAAAATAATTTTTGCAATCTACCAGTTTACTTGGACCCATGGACAAACCAAAGAAGGGGGCAGTGGTGGTCTAGTGGTATAGGGCACTGGATCGCTGATCCAAAGGTTGGGGGTTCGAGTCCCACTCTCCACAAGGTTGCCACTGTCCCCCCCAGTGCAGCTAACTGGGTTATCAAAGGCGGGTCATGTCTCTCACTGTCTATGGTGAGAGGTTCATGTAAAAGAACCATTGCTGACTTTCGTAAAGAGTAGCTGCAAAGTCGTCAGCGTGTTTCTGTCCCTTGCAAAAAGGGTTGTGACAGGAAGGGAATGTGATTTAAAAATGTATACCAAATAAAAACGTGCGAATCATTGGCTGTGGCGACCCCAGAGAAAGGGAAAAGTGGATCCGATGTAAAAACCTCTGCCAAATCAAACGTGCGAATTAGATGATTCGCTGTAGCGACTCCCGAGTAAAAAGGGAAAAAAGCCGAAAGGAAGACAGACAGACCCACAGGTCACCAAAGAAAATATTGAAGAGAAGAGAAAAGTGAAAAAGGGGGGGAATGCAAGGGTTTTTTTTTTTTTTGTTTTTTTTTAAAAGGGTTACTTACTATCGCAACCTTAACCACTCCCCCTCCACACAAGCACCAATGAATCAATTAACCTTTTTTTTATTTAGTTAATTTAAATTACCACATATTTTAAACAAATGTCCATGAGTTGCATGAAAGGTTCCTAGATCAGGGTTGAGGGCAAGTTGGCTGTGTTTAAGTAACAGTTTGTACAAAAAAAAAAAAGGAAGAAAAGCTTCCTCACAACATCATGCTGCCACCACCACGTTGCATCTCAATCCCAGAGCCTTCTTGCTGTGAGGTGGACATGCTAATCACGAACCACATTTCAATACCATGTCAAATGTTCCCCGTTCTTTAAGTGACACACTAAGTGTGTGTTTCTGTGTTACAGAAGCATATTACTGATGTCCAGACAGAATGGCAGCAATTTCTCCACCTCTGTATCTGCCAAGACATCCATCTGGACAATGTCGAGATTTACAAAAAGGTAGAGTCTACGATTGTCAGTCATGTGATAGTCTCCCTAAGATTCCTTGTCCTCCACAGTATTATTGGTCCACCTTATAGACAAATGTCTGCACATTCTTAACCCCTCAGTTTCAACTGGATCTAGAAACGGTGTCAGAGTCTCTCAAAAGAATCAACAGCTCCATGCAGCCATCACTGCTGTCCAACATGAGCAACTCGGAGATCCTGATGCAGCTCGAGGTACATGAGGAGGAGAAAGACTTTGGTGCTAAAGCTCTTTTCTCTGTTTAGGAGTGTGATATGTTGAATGAATGAAAGATGAAGAGTTTAGCATATACAAATCCGATTCTGCATGTCGAATACAGTGTGTGTGTGTGTGTGTGTGTGTGTGTGTGTGTGTGTGTTTGTGTGTGTGTGTGTAGGCAGAAGAAAGAGCGGTTCAGAGGAATGAACGCAGACTGGCTGACCTGAGAAAACTTTGCACCAATGTTGCCCCATTACCACTACGCAGGGCTCAGTATGGCAACTTTCCTGTGGTGGCCCAGTGTGACTGGGACACTGATCAGGTACCAGGGCATATGAACACACACCCACATACACATACACACAAGCCCCCACTAACCACACACACAAACAGACAATGGCTTAGTCATGGTTGCCCTGTCTGCAACTTCACTGAAAAGCTTTAGGATGAAGTGGAACACTGACTGCATCACAGTGAACGTTAGGTATCAAGATCTACATCCAGAATTCTGTGAAGCTGCTTTGGAAAATGTCTCTTGTTAAAAAAGTGCTCTAAAAATAACAAACAAAAAAAAATATTCACTGCAAACTGCCCTGCTGCAGAAAACTGGACCATGTGTGTCCTCTAGAGAATAAATGTTTCAGATCAGATGACCTGCCCAGCTGTGATCTGAGGTTTTAGGGTTATTGTGCACAGGCATCAATCAGTAAAGGAGATGAGTACACTCTGCTGTCCAGTCCAAGAGACGATACATGGGAGGTGAAGAACAACCTTGGAGAGACCAAGTTTATGCCTGGAGTTTGCTTCGTCATTCCTCCTCCAGACACAGAAGCCATTGAACGAGTTGAGAGGTGAGAGACGTGTGATAGCTGTAGTTCTAATCAGTGTTCCATGTTTGGCTCAGAATAGAGATGAGGTCATTGGACAGTGGTGGCAGAAAAAGAATCTTGACACAGGTTTTATAATCAGTTGTATGTCAGTTTGTTTGTGAACAAAATTCCAACAAATCACATGTACGGATTTTCACTAAACCTGGTCAGACACTCCCCCACAGAAATTACTTGATTTTGGAATATCACGGTCAAACGTGAAGGTCAAAACAAGGTCATGAATTTCGGAAATAGAGTTTAGGTGACTTGCTCAAGGCCACTTTAGCCATGAAGGTAGAGGAAGGGAAGATGCAACTCACCCCCCCTCCCCCATCCCCACGGTCACATATTTTCCCTTCTGGTTTGGGAGTCAAACCAGCGACCATGAGATGCCAAACCTGCTTCTGAATTACGAGTGCACCTCTAGTTTTATAGAGATTTATTTGGTATTCTGAATGTTTCCTGTGTCCTAATTAATTCTAATGTATGCATATACAATGCTCAGGGGTTAAAATATTACTACAGTACCACCTCTAGTAGTGGTTAGAGTGCTGGCCTCATTATCAGGAGGTTGTGAGTTCAAATCCCAGTCAGAACCCCATTGTGCTAAGACCCCTGGGCAAGGTCTCAACCACAAGTGTGCCTCTGTTCACCCAGCAGTATAAAATGGGTACCAGTAAAATATACTGGGAAGGTAACCTGCGATGGACTAGCGTCCATCCAGGACGAGTTCAACTCCTGGTCGCTTCACGCTACGGAAACTGCGGATAAGCACCGGCCTGATGAGCCACTATGGCTCGGGCGTTTAAACCCAAACAGACTTTACCTTTTACCACCTCTAGTAATATTAACAACCGCAGCTGCAATAACAATAACAATTATAATCATCATAATTTTTAAAAAGGTTGTGTTTTTTAACACACACAGCCTGGAACAGGATTTCGCTGGGCTGCAGAGGAGGAGAGCATCTCTGCTGGCCTCTGTAAACACCCCAAGTACAGAGACAGTGAAGGTCGTTCGGAGAGGTATGTTCTATATCACAATATGCTAAATAATTCAAATGAATACTCCTTAAATCCAATCCTGGGCTAATTTCTGCTCCCATACTGCAGTGAGCTCATCAACTACTTCTGAGGACTCTGGTACACTGTCCAACCGTCTGGACCGCCTCAACACTGATCTCCAGCAGCTGGAGAAAGAGGTGCTTGGCAGATTAAGAGCACCTCTGTCTCGTGCTGATCAAACTGGAGATCTTAAAACCCGAATCCGAGATCACGAGGTAAGACAGGCACACAGTCTGAAACTGGAACTCTTGCCCTGCTAACAAGTTTCAAGTTTCAAGTTTATTTGCATTTGGGGCCTGGTGACCCATATTGCTAATACACAAAATACATACAGTGCACCTTTAATACAAGTTTTCATATCATATTGGCAGATTTCTCTTCAAGTATAATGATACAGATCTGATAAGTTTTACATTTGTAGATGACAATAGCTGATTCGTTTTAGAAATGGAAGGTTCATTATAATAATATTCTGGTAAGAACTGCTGTCTGCTGGCCTTAAAATCAGGACAAACAAGTAAGAAATGATTCTCATCTTCCTTACAGTCGAAACTACACTTTGTGCACAACACATTGGGATTCTCATTACATTTAACTCGAGATAACTGGATTTTCAACTTGTGTGAAGCACAACGGAATTTACAATATAATCTTAGTAAATCCTTTTCTGAAAACAATTCCACTTCATACTTCTCTACACCTAAAATTGGATTTAAAACCACTATAATATTTTAGAAAAGATGATTCGAAAAATTTAGCGTGCCAATTTTGAAATTGAATATCTTTACATCTTTGTGAAAATACTTCCATAAATAAGTTTGTCCGACCACAATCTTGATCAATCCACACATGTGCAAACCACCCAGTTTCAAACAATAATCCCCGAATACGAGAAACCCAACAAATTTTATTTTGCTCATGAAAACGCTTCAACATTTCGTAACAAGCCCTTGGATAACGCGAACTATCCATATCAATAAGTCTACACCAGTAACTAATACAACCACTGTAATATCTAACACACATATAACTCCTCCCCGTATCACCAAGGATAATGGTACTAGACGTATGTTTACAAACCCCGAGACACCTTTTGAAGAAATCAGATTGGACTTTTTCAATTGGTTCCCTAAAGCTACAACCCCAAATTTCTGCACCATACAATAATATTGGAGAAATCTTATAATCAAAAGACCTTTGATTATATACAGTAGTGCCGTTCACAATGCCAGGATTGCTTAACATTATGGAATGCTCACTGCTGCACCCTAAGTGTGGGATGTACTTTTGCACTCTATGAATACCCCACTAGTTTATTTGATATACTGGTTACACTGATATTAGTACACTATCATCTCTGGCTGTTACATTCTAAAACTCTATATACCGGAATAACCCAAAAGTTCACCTTTAACTACCGGACTGATGACTTTTGTATCCTGAAACTCCTGTTGTGATAACCTGCTATGCCCAAATGGTAACCCCTGTAAACCCCTGTTACAATCTTCAATCTTGAATTCCCATTTCATGTTGTGATCTTCATGTTGTGACTCTGGTTACATCCTGGCCTGCTTAATGTTTCATTCTGAGAATTTTTTTTTTTTCATACAGCCTTGTATCCTTATTTACAACTTAAAACTCCATGTAGGAACCACTATAACAGCCTGAAAGTTTCCTGTTCAAGTTCCAATTAAATATAGTGTATTAAGTATATTAAATGAAGATGGAATACAGTGGTATGTCGTCGAAATAAAATGGAATCAGATCCACAATGTAGCACATGCAAGAGGTTTTGGAGACAAAGTCAGAGAGGCTAGATTGAGATGGTTTGGACATGTACAGAGGAGGGATAGTGAGTATATTGGTAGTAGGATGCTGAGGTTGGAACTACCAGGCAGAAGGCCTCGAGAAAGACCAAAGAGATGATTCATGGATGTGGTGAAGGAGGGCATGAAGGTAGTTGGTGTAAGAGAAGAAGATGCAGAGGATAGGGTGAGATGGAGGCAGATGATTCGCTGTGGCGACCCCTGAAGGGAAAAGCCGAAAGGAAAAGAAGAAGAAGATCCACAATGTCTTTCTAAAAACAACTTGTGTACTCCTGCAGTGTTAATGATCCCTGCATTGGCTGAAATGGTATGAATATCATCATCATCATCATCATCATCTAGTGTTCTTCTGTTTCTTAACACTCAATTGCAGACTTTTCAATGTTGCAAGCCATCATGCATGTGCAAGATCATTCTTCTGGCCATGCGGCCTTGTTATTGTGACTGTAAACACACACAGAACCAAAATAAGGTGTGAAACCTTTATATTCTTCCAAAATAAACCAATAAAATACAAACTGTTCATTAGGGAATGGGGATCATTGAACTCCCGTCTTCACACTTGGAAACATTTCATTACACCCTGAACCTCATGTTGTTACATCTGGAACTACAGTTTCAACAGGATACGAGTTCTGGTCTTCCACTCGGCAGACTCTCGGCAGACTTTTTTTACAGAAACCTCTGTAATGATACTGACCGGCCTGATGTGTTGTTTTGCCGTTTGTTTCAGAGGGCTGTCGTGAATCTGAGAAAGCTGGAGGTAGAGAAGGAATCGATTCAAAAGGAACTCAAGCCTCTACTATCCAGTAAATCTCTGAGCCCCGACACAGTGTCCTACCCTCCGAAACTCAGCACTGCAGCAAACAAGATTGAAGACCTCAAGGCTCTCACCAACCTCTACGGAGAAAAGTATGTATGTTTCCTTTGGATGGGAAAAAAGGATTTTGTGTTCAATTCTAAAAATAGAAGCCAAAGATAGCAAACTTCAACACTGGCTCAAAATAAGAAATGGCTTCTGTGGGGGTAAAAACAACATGAAATCTTACCATCAGAGTTCTGCAATATGTTTTTACCTTTTTAAGGTCCGGTGCTGCCATGTCTTTGGAGAAACAAATTAAGCAGGTAGACACGGCTCTGACAGAACTTGAGGATCAGCTGGCCAGGGACACAGTCATCCTCGACAAGCCTTATGCTCTTCAGGACCACATTAATACGCTACAGGTAAAGGGGAGGAAGTCAATTCGTGGGGAGGCTGGAGCCTGTCTCAGGGTGTGTTGCGTGTTTGTTTTATAAGGCAGTGTTTTATACTCTTTAGAACATTCGAAAAAATGTTGCAGACAAGAAGGAAGATATTCAGAAACTGAACAAGGACTTGGAGCTTACTGAGCAGCTGTGTGGTCGTCTGCAGAAGAGTTTCCATGAGTACTGCACTGACATCCACCGACAGGAAACAGAGGTTATGAACCTCAGGAACCGTTATGCTAACATCGAAAACCAGCTACAGCACAGGTACGAGTCTGACACGCCGTACTCTACTGTTTAACCCATAAAACCATTAAAGTGCTTGAAAGAAATTGAGATAATATGATGAACAATAGCACTGCTGTCAGACTGTTCACTGAATCCTAACACTTATTTCTCCAGTGGACTCATCATCCTTTCATTCATTCGTTTTCGGAACCGCTTAATTCTAATCAGGGTTGCAGGGAGGCTGGCTCCTATCTCAAGGGTGGGGTACACAACCATTCAAAATCACACTTGGGGGAGATTTGGAACAGCCAATTAGCCTACTGTGCATATTTCTGAACTGTGGGTGGAAACCAGAGTACGTACCTGGAGGAAATTCATGCAAGTGAGAACATGCAAACTCTACACAGAAACGCCCAGGCTGGGAATCAAACCCAGGACCTTCTTCTGTGAGGAGGACAAACTAACTACTGTGCCACCATGCCGACTATCTTTCATTCATTCATTCATTCATTCATCCACAAAACAAATTAATCCTGCATGGGTCACAGAGAGGTTGGACCCTATCTCAGCCGATTCTGCTCAAAGGCGTGGTGTACACCTCACCAATCCATCACAGGGCCAACAGATATGCCCACAACCATTTACATTCACACCCAGGGGCAATTTTGAAATATTCAGTTGGCCTAATGTGCATGTTTTTGAATTGTGAGAGTAAACCGGACTACACAGATGAAGCTCATGTGATCACACGATGAACATGCAAACTCCACACAAAAATGCCCTCATCAAGCCTGAGACGTGGAGCCTGCATATCTTCACTGAAAGGAGGAAGTGCTAACCAGCAAGCCACCGTGCCACCTGGTTCCTAAGCAGGGTCAGGCCTTGGGGATACTAGATGGAGTGCAGGGTTAAGAAAAAGGCCTGGCAACTTACCCTGTACATAAATTAGAATAAAGTCATGTATAGTCAGACTGAAGGCGTACACACAATCCAACCAGTAAATAAAAACAAAACCATTAGTTGAGAACCATTAGTACAATTGTTCTCATCATTCCGATACAACTGTATCTTCCTCCTCTCGTTGAGCACTACATATCCCAGCAATGTCCTCATGGTTGGTTTGTATCTCCCTCCAGGTTCGTTTCTGTTGGCGCGCAGCTTTATTTTTATTTATATCTTGTCTCCACCCTATGATATTATTATTATCCAGTGGTGTCCAGGTGTTCCGTGTTGACTAGTGTTTTTTTAATTATTTCTTGTTGGGTTCTCATTCCACAGCAAAGTCTCAGTGATTTTATTCCTGCATTTGTGATGTTGTTGGCTTCGGATTATCACATTGATTGCCCACAATAAGCACCACACCCATTTATTCCCTTAGATCCTGCTTCATCTCTGTACTGAAAGTTACAACGGCTCAGAATGTGAACGTTCAGTGTTTACTATCCCTTAAAATAGCAAACTTAATAATAATAATAATAAAAATTATTAATGACTGACCCAGTAGCATTGTGATTCCAGATTGGACCTGACGAAAGAGATGACCAATAAATACCAAAGTTTTAAGAGTTCTGTCCGTTCCCTCAAGCACTTCATGAACGACCTGCCAAGCAACAAGCTGCTCTATAAAGACGGCCTGAGTGAGACGACAGTCAAGCCGAGCTCTCAGAAGGTCAGTTTGGGCAAAACATGAAGCAGTGCTCAGTGGAATTAACTGGTTGAGCATGAACAGAATGTGAGATGAGGATATCTAAGAGTTGATCAAATTTGAAGAAATTAATTGTCTTGAAATGTGATAAAAAATATAGAATATTTGGTCAAAATTCTAAGATACCCAAGGAATATTGCATGAATAGTTTAATGAGGTTCTAATTGAATCTATTTTCAGTGGGCTGTTGAAGAACTGAAGAGAAAATCGGATGATATTAACAAAATCTCGTCCCTCTCTCATGAGCTGCAGTCCCTCCTTAAAGTACATCTTTTTTTTTTTTTTTTTCTTAATTTTTCTATAAATTCTCAGAGATCTACCTGAAAAAATACTCGTCTTCATCAGCATTTTGAAAATCTCATTAAAGTGTTACTCTGCCTGTCTTATAAGGAGTACGAGGCCATCACCTCCAGGAACCGCAACACTGCAGCCAATGAAGTGACCATGAAATCAAAATCTCCGACGTTTACTGAAGCAATCCAGAATACAGTACGTTATTAAACACAAAAAATGTTTTTTTGTAAATTAAAGCATATGCACTTAATATCATGATGGAACATCATTACCAGTAATTATAGATTTTTTTTCTTTTTTACTCTCTAGGAAAGAAGTGTTATAAAACAATACCACGAATTATTAGCGGAGAACATCCAACTTCTTGACCAAATGGGACTGGCCAAAAACATCGTCAATAAGGTGAGCTGGTAACCTGATACTGTCAGATGGGAATTCAGTAAAGAAGTTTTGGTTGCTAGGAAACCTATTTGATGACAATAAAAGTCAGTTATCGCTCACTTAATATGATAACAAGCAGTGAATTATTAAATTTTAATATTCTGGTCCAGCTAGGATTATGTTTTAATCACCACTGAGTTTATTTGTCTGTCTGTTAGACACTTTGTGTCTACACCCAGCCAGCACTTGTATGTAGAATCCCTGTGAGCAATAACTGGGATGAAAAATGGGCCCCATGTGGCGGACATGGTGAAGGTGGTATAATTAGCACATCTGCCTCACAGTAAAAAGGTTCTGGGTTCAAGTACCAGGCTCAGGCATTTCTGTGTGGAGTTATTATATTGTGCGAGTTTCCCCTGGGTACTCTGGTTACCACCCACAGTCCAAAGCATGTGCATAAGACTAATAGGCTATTTCAAATTGGATGCGAGAATGGTTCTCTGTGTGTGGACCCTGCAATGGTTTGTTGAGCTATTTAGGGGGTACACCATCTTCACCCGAAGTTGGCCGAGATAGGCTTCAGTCTTCCCACAACCCCATTGGTAAGAATTACACAGTTCAGCAAATGACTTCTTGCCATTATGGGACTGATGAACCATTCCAAATGGAACCTATTTTTCAGCCTACTGACTACCCGCCTGGGGCCCGACATATAAATGCTGGCTGAGCACTAAAGCTTTGAAGTCAGACCAAGTTTCATCCTGATGTAAACAAACTTTTTAAATGGTAACATAGGAAATCACATTTTTAGGAGGTGTGGTAGTGCAGTAGGCCCACCACGGGGTGCTGTGGTCTAACATGCTATATTTAAGATATTAAGAGATTTACCGCCCCCCCCCCAGTGCAGCTAACTGGATTATCAAAGGCAAACCATGTCTCTCACTGTCTATGGCGACATGTAAAAGAACCATTGCTGGCTTTCGTCAAGAGTTGGCTGCATAGCCGTCAGAGTGTTTCTGACCTGCGATGACCTGGCGAGCTGTTCAGGGTGTACTTTCCCCTCGTTCAGAGTCGGCTGAGATGGGAGCCAGCCTCCCTGTGACCCTGAATAGAATTAAGCAGTTCAGAAAATGAATGAATGAAGATATTATTCCTGGCTGCAAGCACTATTATTTTCTCTTGATATACAGTACTAAGTATAAAGTATCTGCTATAACACTAATTTCCACCAAGTCTGAAAAGATCAACTGTCATCTTTGTGTAAAATAAAATATTCAACAGATCATTTTTCATTAAAAACAAAAACAAAAAACATTCCTCAACCTCGAGCTTGTTTATGTGTGTTGACCCATTTTACAGAATGAAGTAATTGTGAGCCGGGTGGTGGTCCACCAGGAGAAAGAGCTGGAACAGGTGGACAACCTAAAGAAGGAACTAGCAGATGAGGTCACGCGACGGATTCATGCAGAAAATGAATTGGATTCGTTCAGAATTCGACTGATGTCACTCAAAACCAGGCGTGGAGTTGAGCGTGTAGAGGAGAAAGAGACGGTGCATTATTACCGTAATCCTAAACTGGAAGCCGACCTGGAAATACTAAAGAGAAAGATTGAAGAAGAGATCTCAAAACATTCTGTAACTCACACCGAGATTGAAATCATCAATAGGAAAATCATTACCGCAGAGCACGAAATAACCAACATCAAGCCAAAACTGCTATCCAAGGTGACAACTGAGTATGCAAGGGACCCAGAACTGGAAAAGGAAGAAGCATTTATTCGAGAAGAGATGCGGAAGATAAGAGAGGAAATCAGGATGCGGGAAACAGAAATACTGCAGAGAACCTCGGAAATCACCTACATGGAGAAAAAGACACCGATAATCAAAGAAAAGGTTATAAAGAAAGAGGTGATAAAATTGGAAAAAGATCCTGAAATGCTCAAAGCTGTTATTAAGTGCAAGGAGGAAGTCTCTGATATAGGCCTCAAATCCAGAAGTTTAAGTGAGGAAATCTTTCGCTTAAGAAGCCTGATCAACCATCTGGAAATAGCGATTCCCACCATCCAACCTCAGATGGTCATAAAGGAGAAAAAGACAGTAGAGCAAGACCCAGAGCTCTTAAAAGAGGCCAAAACTCTTCGTACAAGCCTGGAGGAAATAAGGCAAGAAATAAGTACTCTGGAGAAAGAAATTAGTACACTAAAAGTTCGTTACAGCCAAGTCGAGACGGTGAAACAAAGGATTGAAGTCAAGGAGAGCATCAGTGAAGTTTACAGGATTGACCCTGAAACTGAGGCAGAAATAAGGCGGGTGAAAAAGGAGATTCAGGAATGGTTGAGAAAGCGTATTGAAATAGAAACGAAAATAACTGTGGAGATGGCGGACCTGAAGAGTTGGCGTTCTCAGAAACCCAGGGTAGAAGTAAAAGAAACTGTCCAGGAAATTATAAAAGAAGAGAGGAGTCCAGAAATTATTACTGTGATAAAAAAACTGAATGAACAACTGACCAGCCTTCGACTCACACACCAAACTACACTGGATAAACTGACAATTCTGCGCAAACAGAGAGATGACTTGAAATTAGAGAAGTCCAAGATTGAGAAAAAAATTGTTACAAAGGAAATCATCAAATATGAGAACGATCCCCTTCTGGAGAAAGAGGCTGAGCGAATGAGAAAAGATGTACAGGAAGAGCATCAGCTCTATCGCATTCTAGAAGACAACCTCTATGATCTTCGCCAAAAGTACATTTCCTTGGAGAAACAGAAACCCGAAGAGAAAATCATATATCAAGAGGTTGTGCGTCTCGAAAAGGACCCGAACCAAATGATTGAGCATCAAAGGATAAAGAGAAGGCTTGTTGAGGAAAATAAATCTCGTTTGGACATAGAGGCTGAAGTGAAGAGGTGGCGAGCCATTGTTTCGGAGAAGGAAAAAAGTGTATCTCAGACAGATGTTCGCCAAAAGAAGATTCTTGTCGAGACCGAGCTCAGGCAAATCAGGTCTCGCATTCTTGAATTTGAGAACGCGCCACCGCCTGAGGAGAAAGTGATAATTGAGGAGGTAATAAAAATAGAAAGAGATGCCAAAATGGACAAGCTGATTGACAATATTCGTGTTGAGATTGAAGAAGAGAATGCCAAGGTCATTGGCATGGAAAGGGACATTCGAAACCTGAGGCACAGAATAGAGATCCTTAACAAGGAGAAGTCTGTGGAGAAGATAGTCTATAAGGAGGTCATCAGGTTTGAAAAAGACCAAGCTGTAGAGAACGAGAGAGATCGCCTGAGAGCCCAATTAACACAACTCAGGAGTGCAATGCGGACTCATGAGGAGGAGATCCAACGTGTCAAGGTTAAAATAACCCGTATTCAAACCACAGTAACAAATGTCTCCATAGAAGAGACTGCACTTACCTCAAATAGGGATACGCTCCGTAAAGATAGAGATGAGCTTCTTCGGGAGTTGAAGAGATTGGAAACCGAAAGACAGGAGATCACGATAAGATTCCAGCGTGAGACCAAATTACTGAGCGAGAAGACTCACTTAAACAAACAAAAGCTCTTAAAGTTTCAATCTGACATAACAAGCCTGGAGAAGAGTATTCTTACCGAGAAAGAAAGAATCCAACAAAGGGAGACGACCATCATTGAACTGCGGGAGAGTTTGAAAAAGGAGGACCATTCTGAATCGCACATGTCTGAAACAACAAAATCTACCAAGATCACCATTCTGGATCCCGAAACTGGGAGAGACATGTCAGCCTACGATGCGTATGTACTTGGTCTTATTGACCGCGAGCAGTATGTCCACTTGCAGACACTTGAATGCAGTTGGGAGGAAATCACAAGCAGTGGGCCTGATGGTGAGACCACTATTTTACGGGATCGCAAGAGTGGCAAGACATATTCCGTCCAAGAGGCAATGAAACAAGGAAGATTAACCCAATATGACATTCAGCGGTATAAGGATGGCAAAATTCCCATCTCCGAGTTTGCCCTGAAGGTTGCAGGAGAAAAGCACACAACTCCCCTCCCCTTGCCAGAAAGTACCACCTCAACATCAACCACTGTGGTAAACAGCAGCAGCTCTTCAAATCGTAAACGCACTTTATCCTCAAGCCTTACCAACTTAAGCACCATTACCAACACAGACGAGACTTTCCCCATCTCCGGTATTTATGACACCACGACGAAAAGTCGCATGTCCGTGAGGAGTGCCTTGACCCGTAAACTGATTGACCCAGACACAGCTCATAAGCTTCTGGAAGCACAAGCTGCCACAGGAGGTATTGTGGACCTGAACAAAAAGGACCGCATCTCTGTTCACAAAGCAGCAGCACAGGGGCTCATTGACCCAGGTCATGTCCGCAAACTCATCACTGCCCAAAAGGCATTTACAGGGGTCGAGGACCCCATAACCCAAGATCGTCTATCAGTAGGACAGGCTGTTTTAAAAGGCATGATCCCGAGCATAAATGCCAGGCGGTACCTGGAAGCACAGATTCTCACAGGTGGCCTGGTAGACCCCAACAAAGCCGGTCGGCTTAGCTTACAGAATGCCATCAGTGCAAATCTGATTGACCAGAAAACAGCAAAAGAGCTCGAAGATGATGACAAATTTCTCAAGGATTTGATCAATCCTATGACAAAGTCAAAAATGACATACAAGGAAGCCATGGCATTATGTACAAAGGATGCATCGACTGGACTTCTCCTGCTCCCAATAGCATCTACTGATACCATAGATTCCCACACATTCTCCAGCTACAGGGTCTCGTCATCCTACCTGCGTTAGAGAAAAATTAATTTTTACATTCAGGGAAAAAACAAACTTATCTGAGAAAAGTTATTTAATGGTGGCGTAGATTACTCAACTTCATGCTCAACAAATGAAGGAGCTTTGGGTTACTTTATGCCCTCAAGATTTTTAATGAGTGTAATAATGAGATGGTACTTTTGAGGGGATGGCAGATACCTGAGATATATACAGTATGTGTGTGTTTTTGTCAAAGACTGGTGTTTTCCTACATTAATCTGATAGTTGGTGCTGTTCTTTTTCATTATTTCTTGCGCATGCATCTTGTTTGAATCCATAACATGGCAGCTTTCAGTAAACATTATACAATGAAACTTCAGTTGGCTCAGTCTGTTCCCACCATCTCTGTGTTTTTAACTTTGCTTTGCTTTTTCAATTGACTTTTAAAAAAGAACGTGGTGATGTAATTATCATCATCATCATCATCATGCCCCGCCCACCTGAGGCATTATGTTTCCACATTCATCCATGTTATCCATTCATGCGTGCACGTGACCTTCCTTGTGGTTGCTCTATCTTCAGAATCTCTTCACAGATTTTGAACAAACGTTCACCAATTTCTCACCACTGAAGGTCATGTACCGGTCAAAGATCAAGCTTACCTGAGGTCATCTTGGAAAAAATTTGTGCACACTCTGCATTGTGAACTCCTGCATGGACCAAACTTTCTCCAATTACTCATTAATAAATAACACCCAATACTGGTAGAAATTTTAAGGGCATAGGTTACAGATCACGCACACAATAAACAAGATTAAGGTGGAGGCACACCAAGCGACACATGGTATCAAGTTCTTCTGCATTTTTTGTATAGTTACTACAAGCAATGAGACTTTTTACATTAAACATTCCCTGCGTAAGATATGTGTTATGCAATAATCCTGACAACCCATTAAATGAATTAATAATCGTATTGATTTGCACACACCATTGGAAAGATAAAAATCCTGATCTCCCCCACCCACCCTACAAGGCTGCTATATTTTGTGTTTTCAGCATTTGTGTCAGGTTATCTGGGCAAAGCTCTTTCCATATTCTTTAAAACAGCTTGGCAGCAACAACAAAGAACACAAACTCAAACTCATTTTAAGCACCGAGTCTGAGCAACCAAAGTTATGCAATCGTTTATTACTTGTTGTTGCACTGAGCCGGGATTCGGTCGTGGCTAGAGATTTGGGTCAGTGGTTTCTACAACCATAACATGCTGCATGGTAACAGAGTGTAATCCACTGGTGCAGTTCAATTTAATATAAAAAAATAAATCATTAATGTAACTAATTAAAACTGTTGAAGTAAATATATAAATATATATTTACCTTGTTTATTATACAAGAGTTTCAGGGAAAAGCAACTAATAGAAAGAAGTGTATACTTTTAACTTTATTATAGTATACATCTTCGACAGCATTATTCTCTAACAAAAAAAACAAGACGGAATATAAAAACATTAAAATAAATTTGATGTATTTTTCTTGATAAAACAACAAAAATTCTTAATGTGATATTTATATACAGTTCTGGCAGCTACTTGATTGTGATGTGATTTTTAAATGTTTGTGTGTGTGTGTGTGTGTGTGTGTGTGTGTGTGTGTGCGCACACGTGTGTTCTCAAGGAAAAAGCAGCATTTTTGTGCTCTCATTCCGATAAGAAAGTTTAAATTGAAATTATAAATCACGTGTTTTCATTTAATTATCGGGTATATCATTACTATTGCTAATAATACGATAGGTTCTATATAAAATATTGCTATTATTATTATACAATATAATTGCCAAGTTTACAAGCATTTTATTACTACAGTGTAAATTTGTCGACCTTTTTATTGCTTGGCTACAATTTCTAAACACAACCTCTTAATATCTGCTCAGAAAATATAAAGAGAACAATAATTATGGAAGCAACTCTAATGGAATGAGATGGTGTGATAAACTCCACCCTGTGCTGGTCTGTAAAAGGTTGCAGGAGGGGTAAGGATCTGAACTTTGAACATCAAGTAATAAACAAGTTTCTCATCGCTACACTAATAAAAGCTCGACTCAATTTCAACGAATGTATTTCAGAGTTCTAGAACAACTGAGTTTAGTTTCTGTATATTTTAGTTCAGCTGGCAGACTCTTTTATTTAAAATGCCTAACAATTAAGTTGGTTAGAACCTCTAATAGAGGGCTGTTTTTATACAATATTCACAGTTAGCCATATGACAGACGTAAACATCACCGCGTGAGGAGCACAGTTATAGATTCGGTTTAAACCAACCAATATGTGTTTTTGACTGGATCATGATACACGCCTAGAAATCCTCAAATCAGTCTCTCATCCACCAATACATGCTCAGCAGCCCAATACCATCTTCGCAAAAAAAAAATAAACAAAACCAGGAATAAAATATAAGATAAAGCATAGAAATGGCCTTCTGATGAAATTTACTGTCTCAAGCTTTGATTTTTTTTTTGGGAATGACATTAAAGTAGAAATGTATGTTTTGTCCTCAAAAAAGCCACCAGGTTTTTTAAGTACATGCAGAAGGTTTTCTTAATTTAGTCATTCATAATTTCATGTTTGACCAAAAATGGAGGTAGCAGGTTTCATCAGGAGACCCGCAATACAGGTTTTCATGACAGTAATAAAAAGGTTGTTCTAAACGGAATAATTATGATCCCAAGTTCAGATAAAGTCAGATCGGTTCATAGCATGGTGTGAACTTCTATTCAGCTTAGAACGCAGCAAATCAAGTAATTTTTCATTTTTAATGGTTTTAAAGTTTATAAACCTCGCCTAGTCCATGAGCCTTTACATAATTCTCACATTTAGTAGTGAGGCAGTGGTGGCCCGGTGGTAAGGTGCTGGATTGCCGACCCTAAGGTTGGGGGTTCAAACCACACTGTCAACAGTTATCACTGCTGTCCCCCCAGTGCAGTTACCTGGGTTATTAAAACGGTCTATGGAATGAGGCATGTAAAAGAACCATTACTGACCTTCAACAAGAGTAGGCTGCATAGCCATAAGCGTGTTTCTGCCCTGTGGTGGCATGGCGAGCTGTCCAGGGTGTACTCTGCCCTCACGCACAGTCGGCTGAAATGGGCACCAACCTCCTTGTGACCCTAATAAGGATTAAGCGGTTCAGAAAATGAATGAATAAATAAATAGTTACACATTTCAGCCGGCTTGATTAAATGACGATGTCTAAACTGGACAAGTCATTTGAGGTTAATTTCATTTTACAACCACTGCTTGGATGTTCATGTTTTCAGGGACAGGTCATCCACATATGAGCCGAGAGACTCCCTTGTGTACTTGAGCTTGAACTGGACCGTATTCCACCTGCTCCCCATCCACGGTAATGACTCCCGGCTTGGTGATAGGCTCAAGTCTGAGAGCTCGGACCCGCTGGTATATCAGATGTGGGCACTTAGATGTCAGGTGTGTCCCTTTCTCCATGGCCAGGAAGAGTCGAAGCAAGGCTGGTCGTGATATTCCGGCTGTTACATAGAGCAGGTGAAGATATCCATCGTCAGGCCGAGCATCTGGTGATACCATCAGCTCCTCTGCCAGGTGAGAGTGGCAAGTTGCCAAAACCAGGACAAAATCTTGCTCTTTTTCTATGGTCCAGTTTGTTGGCACTGGATCGCCAATGGAGCTCAGAAGGTGGTCAGGTAATTTCTTATCCATTGGCTCGTTTTTGTAGAATGAGAAATCACCGCCATTCGAGTGATGGGAGGCACTTGCAGTTGTGCGTTTATGCTGACTGCTGTTCTGCCGCTGAACACGTGACGTACTCTGAGCAGACGAACACAAAGGCGAACAAGGGCATGAAGCAGGAGAAGAGGAAAGCAATGACGATCCAGAGTTCTCTCTAGCAGGCAGGTATGCTAGCCTTCCCCGGTAGGTGCGTAATGATGCGAGGCGTAGAAGAGTGCCCACAAGGAAGCGCATGGCACCAACATGACGAAACCTTTCGCTCTCGATGTCCACATCAGCAACAAAGCCCCAGGCGAGCGACAGGAAGGAGAAAAGACGTTGCCCGGAGAAGAGACGCACAGAGACAATGTCCAGAGGACACACCAGACCTTTACACAGCATGAAACAACAGCTTAGCAGCAAGTCCTCGCCCAGGGCAGAGTTAGCTCTGGGACACACATACACAATATTTACTGAGAGGATATTAACAAACACATATAGATGAGCATTTAGAATGAACTACAGCATTTTTATGGCCCTACAGTGGTCTGTTCAGCTGTACAAGGTGTACCCTGCCTTTGACCAACGCTGGCTGAGATCAGCTCCAGTCTTCTCGCGGCCAGGGCAGCATTAAACCGCCCCACAAATGAGTGAGTGATGAGGAAACATGTCTTTATTACCAATGCACCTTCCAGCACAATGAAATGTTGAGTGCCGCTCCTGGTACGGTTGTTTTACACAAATAATTAACTCTCATAATAAAAATGATAAAAGTTGGATATTTTTTGGACATGTCCAACACACACCGGTGCGCAACCTGCACAGAATCATTACTAAATATTAATTATATTTTCCTAAGGGGCACAGTGGCGTAGTGGCAGAGAGGGCTTGACTGGGTGGAGTTGTGTATGTATCATGGACTCTCTGTGCTTGCATACGTTACCTCGAGGTCCTCCGGTTTCCTGCCACAGTGCAAAGACATGCACATTACACTGTTTGGCTGTTCCAAATTGCCCACAGGTGTGAACAAATGTGTGAACAGTTGCATGCATGTTAGCCATGAAAGGGACTAGTGAGCTGTTCACGGGGTACCCCGCCTTTGCCCAGAGTGGGCTGTGATAGGGATTAAGTAGTTCAGTAAATTAACAAAGAAACTAATGAATGAATGAATATATATGTATATATCTATATATTATATCTTACTGTGGGAATAATGCCTTAAAGTTTTGTGTCCAACGAGGATTTCTTCTGCATTACAAATACAATTTGATGCCAGATATTTCTATGTCAGGGTGAGAAGCTCGGTCTTCTGAGAGGCGCTTGGAGTAAAACCAGTGCTCCTCCATGTTGAGAGGAGCCAGTTGAGGTGGCTCAGGCATCTGACTGGAATGTCTCCTGAATGCCTCCCTGGTGTAGTGTTGTTGGCCTGTCCAACCAGGAAGCGACAACTCAGTTCAACTCAGAATACTCTGAAGGGACTATGTCTCTTGACTAGTCTGGGAATGCCTCAATTTCCCCCAGAAGAGTTGGAAGAAGTGGAGAGGGATGTTTGTACCTCATTGCTTCAGCTACTGTCCCCGAAACCCAAGCCCTGATTAAACAGAAGGTGGTGGTGGTGATGGTGGTGATGATATTTCTACGTTCAACATATATGTATAAAGATGGGGGGGCACATAAACGTTCTACTCTGAGTATTAAAAATCTCCACACCACACACAGAACATCTCATCCTCCACCATGGAACACAAGTCATCCTCCCACCAGCGCAGTCTCACCTAAGCCATGTGAAATCTTTATCACTGGGCTCTCAGGGTAATAAATCAATCCTGTGCTGTTTCATTTCCTCAGTCCTGTGCATATAAATGAGCCTATTAGCACTTTCAGACTCCATCTTAAGCCACATTACTGCAGTCATCCACCCTGCAAGCTAAAACAATACACTAGGCCTGCATTGGCCCCAAGAGAGATATGGGTCATATTCGAGGTGACTCAGAGACAGCTTGCTTTATATTTACCAGTCGACAAAAATGTGGCATCAACAGCATTTGCTTTTGTTGTTGCTGTTGTTGTTCTGATTACATGGCGTATTCTGGTACTTGCTTGCTGGTTGGCTGATGTATGTAATTTACTTGTGTTAGCAGTCAACATGACACTTCGCTTTGCTAGACAAGTTACTTCATGTTCCTGTTCTTCTGTATTTAATATAATTTTCCCACTTCCACATGGAGCCAATGGATCGATTCACAGCTGGGGCAATTTGGAACACATTCTAATCTGCACATCTTTGGACTCTGAGAAGCATACATGGAGGAAACCCACAAAAGCACAGGGAGAACATGTAAACTTAAACCTAGAACATTCTTGCGGTGAGGCGGCTGTGTTAACCACTACGCCACTGAGTCATGATGCAGATGCAGCAGGTTTCTGGTCTACTGGCGACCTGCTATTTAACTGACAGTTCAACTGCTGACATTTCACGATTCAACATTCAAAAGTCTTTCTTGTCATCGTGTTCACATGTAACAAAATTTTGTAAGAGGCTCTCAGCTTTAAAAGGTGCAAACAAGTTAAAAAGGTGCGAACGAGAAAATAAACTGCAATTAACACTGTCAAGAGCAGAAAATAAACACAAGTAATTCTGGACACGAAAGTTTAAGTAAAAATATAAGAAATAAATGTAAATTCTGTATATCTCCAGTGTTCGGTTCTAATTCATAGGTACAATGTGTGCACTGAGATTTTATGGAATGGAATAAATCTTCTTTTCCTTTCGGCTGTTCCCTTCAGGGGTCGCCACAGCGAATCATCTGCCTCCATCTCACCCTATCCTCCGCATCTTCTTCTCTTACTCCAACCCACCTTCATGTCCTCCTTCATCACATCCATAAATCTTCTCTTTGGTCTTCCTCTAGGCCTTCTGCCTGGTAGTTCCAACCTCAGCATCCTACTACCAATATACTCACTATCCTTTCTCTGTACATGTCCAAACCATCTCAATCTAGCCTCTCTGACTTTGTCTTCAAAACATCTTACATGTGCTCTCCCTCTGATGGACTCCTTCCTGATCCTATCCATCCTCGTTACTCCCAAAGAGAACCTCAACATTTTCATCTCTGCTACCTCCAGCTCTGCCTCCTGTCTTTTCCTCAGTGCCACTGTTCTAAACCATACAACATCGCTGGCTTCAACACCGTCTTGTACACTTTTCCTTTCATTCTTGCCAATACCTTTCTATCACACATCACACTGGAAACTTCTCTCCAACCATTCTAACCTGCCTGCAATCACCTCTTGCAACAAATTAATAAATAATATATTATAATATAATATATTTCTACACATCATTTTCAAGCTTATATGCTCAATCAGCCTGAAATGTGTAGGTGTGCTATATCAGTACTCACTGTGTATAATGGTGCACTGATGCTGCCAGTGCGTTACCAGATCCTCCAGGGAGAATCCCAAGTGGGATACGTATTGCGACATCCCAGTCTTCTCTCTCCATCAAACCATTAATTACCTACAGGGCATACGCAATAATTTTCTAACACACACAGTATATATATATATATATATATATATATATATATATATATATATATATATATATATATATATATATATAGATATATATAGATATATAAATAAACCTGCTACCTCAAACAGGAGTCCGTCCCCTGACAGGATGACGATGGCATTCCACTGTGACAGATCAGCATTTCTAACCAGCTCACGTCCGTGGTTCTGATGCTCTGTGAAAATAAAACCGTGCTGTAAAGGAAAGTTCAGGAAGTATTTGAGTGTTGTCAGAATTAAGATAATTTTTTTGTGTAATTATTCTGAAAAAAGAAAAATTGTTGAATTGTAAAAGAAGGATAAAAGGAGTGAAGAAGACTAAGAGAGAGACAGACAGACAGACGGTCAGACAGAGTGGGGGGATTGTAAAGGGAGGAAGTGCCGAGTCAGCGTTCTGGCTATGCACTAGCTGGAACATCATGTTCAGATCAGGCACTGTCCTCGATATTAAACCTAAGCTCCCGTCTCAGTCCTGGTCCTGAGGAAGTCACTTACTGTGATATGGACACATCAGCTAAAACACACAGGATGAGAGACACGACCATCTGACAGGTTCTGTATAATTCATGACTCTATTTTCCTGAAGCATAACTCCATAAACTCCCTCGCCATCTCTCTGATTTAACTTTTTAATCAGATACTATACGGTCTATTTATACCCGCCAGCCCCGCCCCTCAAAAAAACGGCCCCTTGTCAATATTTGGTTGGACCAACTTTATCCTTGATTACAGTGTGGAATTCAAGCCAGTGTAGCTCCAGCTGTTCAGATTGAGGCTCAGCAACGTTAATGTAAAAATAAAATTAAGTTAGTTGACGACCTGAATGTACTAAATGATCAGGTTATAACATCAATGGACTTTTCCCTTTTTTGATGGCACAGACATAACACTGTTTCAAACAGTGGAAAAGTGGTTATGGGGTGTCATGTATTGGCACCCCTGTGTCCTGCCCTTTACCAATTTGAAAGTCATTGGGATATACTGTACTAGAAAACACTTTATGAAGTGGTTAGTCTCCTGGCATCAATTCCAGATGTCAGTGAAAAATTAACTCAACTCTCAATTGAAATAAATGTTGTAATGGTGTTTACATTTTTGGAACAATGCTAATTACATGCTGTTATTAATGCTTTAGCAGTCCAACAAAAATATTAATGGACATCACCTTCTTTTGGCCAGACAGTGTAGTATGGTATATAATGATCCTGTATGAAGGTATGAAAAGTTGTAATTAATTGGGATTAATTCAATAATTCAGAATATAAGATTTGTATAGAATAACATAAAACAACAGCATAATAAAAATAATTCAGTGCATCAACAGTGTGGTATATTATGTACAAATAAAAACTACCGTATTCGCCATGATAAGCACCCAGGGTGCTTTTAAAAAATGAAGTAGGTGGGTGCTTATTAAAATGTTTACCAGCGGAGTGGAAGGGAAAGTGCTTATTACCATCAAGGTGGAAAACATGAAAAATAAAAGAACAATATAACAGTTTAACTGGTATTTGTATTATTCATTTTGTGGTATCAACCAAATTACTTACATGAAAGCTGAAAATACTGTAAACAGAAAACAGCATACATAAAAAAATTAATTAATTAATTAAAAAAAAACAAACAAACAAACAAAAAAACACCCCTTACTTTTCTTGGAAGTAAAATCAAGCCAATCAACAGGAATGTCAACTTTAGCACATGGCACGTTGAACCAATCAACAAAACAACAAAAGCACATGGCCAGAAACATGCTTAAATTTATGAAGTTAGTGAGCAGGAGAATCGGGTGAAAAATACTCGTCAGTACTTTCTAATAGGTCCATATCTGGCTCATCACTCCATTCATTCAGAGCATCCCATAGTTTTGCTGTAGCAGTTTCTAATGGGTCATCGGTTGTTGGACATTTACCAAGAGAGAACAGTAAAATATTTTCCTGTTTTTTAAAGCATGGCGGAACAATCAAATGTGTTGTGAACAGTCAAATGTGTTTCCTCCGGGTACTGCAGCTTCCTCCCACAGTCCACACATATGCATATTAGACTTTTTGGCTGTTTCAAATTGTCCCTTGATGTGGGTATTAGTGTGAGTGTGTTGGCCTTGTGATGGTCTGACAAGCTGTTCAGGGAGTACCCCACCTTTGCAAAGAGTTGGCTGAGATCGGCTTCAGCCTCCCCATGAGCCTAGTATTAGTAAGTGATTCAGAAAATAGATGGATGAATGGAAATAGAATACGTCTCTGACTGCTCCATAAAAAACACAGACTAGAACCCTGGTTTTAGGCCTCTCTCTGATCCACATTCACTCACTGTGTGTGTCTGTGCACAGATACAGAACATTAGTCTAAAATTGGGAATGGGATAAAAATGTTACCTCTATATATAACTGCAGACAGTTCTGTCCTGGAGGAGACAGAGTTCTCCTGTAGTGTACAGTCACTGCTTCTTGACATATTTGGATTTGCTTTTGTCTCGTCAGAACATTTTTTAAGTTAGTAAATAAAACTCTTTGGGTGTAACACTAAGCCAAGCTGAAAGTACTAGCACCTTGTCTTGTTTCTTTTGTAAAATGACACCTGTGTGGAATGAACTAGCTCTCCACACCACTACGGAGCAGCAGTCAAAGTTATATTAATTCAAATTTAAAAAAAGAAAGAACTGTATATGACTTATTGCATTAAAGGTAAAAATAGACAAATAAATAGATAAATCACAGATCGTTACTATGTCATTTTGCCAAAGTGAGTCATATGGAAAATTATATGCCAAACAACACCCAGCATTCAATGTTTGTATGAAGAGTGTGTCTTTTTAATTTCCACCTCGGAAATTATCCATGTTAATTACTATAGGTAGACTGATCCTCTTTTACAATACGATACCGTTATAAGAGATTCAGGTTCAGAACATCGAAAGGTATGGTAGGTTAGGATTGGATGGTATGGTTGGGGTAGGCTAGTATGTTTAGGGTGAGGATAGGGTAGTATGATTAGGGTAGTGTGGTAGGGTTAAGGTTAGGGTAGGGTGGTATGTGGTATGGATAGGGTAGGGTGGCATAATTAGGGTTAGAGCAGGGTAGAATGGTTAGGGTTAGGATAATAGGGGTAGCGTTAGGGTAGTATGGATAGGGTACGGTAATATGGTTAGGGTCGGCTAGTATGGATAAGGCTAGCATGTGTGTGTATACATGAGAGAGAGAGAGAGAGAGAGAGAGAGAGAGAGAGAGAGAGAGAGAGAGAGAGAGAGAGAGAGTTGTGCAGACAGACCTGTGGTGATGAGTGTTTGAGATATGTTCGCCTCAGTGAGCATGCTCAGCACAGGGCCAGTGTATAGGGACATCGCCTGTCCTCGTCCACTCTGAGGATTCACCAGCACCATCACACTCCGGCTGATGCACACCCGACTCAACTCAACACCTGAGAGGGATAGACAGACACACACCATTGTCATCATCACCAGAGACAGAAAAATGGAGGCGAACACATCACTATGATGAAAACAAATCCTGACGTGAAAATGTTCACACCACACATGCGCCAGATCATCCATGAAGCTCATCAGCAGAACACAGCTGCACCCTGAACAACACGCCATGCGTTTGAACGGGAAACAGAGATGTAAGACAGTAGCAGAACTCTTGGATTAGTCTTCAGAAACATTATCCAGGGCACGGATCAGAACGGCGATGCTTGTACAGTGTGTTAACAGATGGAGAGTGGCAGTGGTGAACATTTTGAAACATGACTTTTTACTGACAGGTGTGACAATAAAACCATATAAGCAATACCAAGCTGGAGCTAATGAGGACATGAGACAGATCAGGAACTGTTTGGTGTGATGTAGGAATCATAACCACCAAGAATAATTAAACCTAATGACTCATTAGACATCTTTTAAAAGTTCTGGCACTGTAAGAAAGTTGGTATTGAAAGTTGAGACATTACTCATCCACAGCCCATCAGTCAGCAGACAGAACTAGTTGAGTCAGAAAAATGAACCGCTGTATTTAATGAAGTAGCAGAAAACATCTCACGTTTCATCAAAGTTCATTCATTTATTTATTTTCTGAACATCTTGATCCTACTTGGGTCGTACAGAGGCTGGATCCTATCTCAGCCAACTCTGGGAAAAGGCAGGATACACCCTGAACAGCTTGTCAGTACATCACAGGACCAACACATACAACCATTCACACTCACACTGGCACCTTGGAGCAATTTGCAAAAGCCAATTAGCCTAATGGACACGTTTCTGGACTGTAGGAGAAAACCAGAGTACCTGGAGATACCACAGCCAAGCCCAGGAATAACATGCAGAGTCCACTGGTTAGCAGATAACATTAGCACTAATCTTTTCTCATACTGTTTGTGGGAATCCACAACATTAGGATTGACATATTGTGGTCGTGATGTTGCTGGTGGTGACAAAATGATGACAAGCCCAGGTATCAGTAGACTCAGGGGCGCACACCATGCACACAAGATCCAGTACACCATCAGACAGCAGACTAAATGCAGACACTAGAAGGATCGGCACATCAAGTGTCAATATACACATACACATATACGCACACACCTCATCCGTTTTGGATCTGTCCCTCTTTGCACGTGGACTCTGATCTGAAGCCTGTAATACATCAGGAGCGGATCTGGGGTGGAGTCAGTTTGCTATCTGGGAATATATGTAGAAATATACAGTAAAGAGCAGAACTGAACCTGTTATTCATGCAGGCAAGAGGAAATCCACATAAATCGAATGCAGTACTGATTCAGCTCCAACCTCCTGCAGCATGAAGACAGATGGAGGCTGGTGGAGGTGATGATAGATGTCCCATAAGCAGTTCGGCTGAGAATTTTTTGCTGTGTAAGACATACAGAAAACCAAATCGAGCCAGTGGCTGCAAGTTAGCAATTTTATTTCCTGGCACAGGGGCAGTGAACTAAAGAGATGTGGAAAAAAAACAGATCAGATTTCAGGATCAGACGGGAGAGAGAATGAGAGAGAGAGAGACTTCACTTCATCCCGTTGAGCGGAACATCGAAGGTGTTACTAAACAGCGCTAAAACAAATCTTCTTCAGTTGTTAATGGAAATCAATGTTTTATCAATCTGTATGGTTTTTATTCAGTGGGGGTTTTTTGCCCTTTAATCCAAAGACCCCACCTCCTGAGCACATGTTTATAAATTATATATCTGGAAGCAAGAAATCTGACCCGAGTTCAGCTTCCATTAAGAGACCAGAGCGATGAGCAGGGAGGCCGAGCTTTTAGACACCATGCCTTGAAGCTCATATCAGGTTTAGCGTTCATATACAATATACAGCTTTAGGAAGTGCTTAGGGCAGAGCTCAGAGATATATCTTTATTGATAGATTTCTAAGGCTGGTGTTATAAGAGTAAAGCGGCTCCTTCAACAGCTGAATCAATTTCAACCCTGAAAACTTAAATAAAAAAACAAAGCTCCCCTGGATTTCCCCATCGACAGTCTGGAGGGACGGGAGAATGGGTTAACACCGAGTTTTCTTTTTCATCAACTTTCATGTGCTGATTTCTGATTTTATTTGTAGCACGACTTGGGAGTTAAATTATCCACCTGACAAGTTCATGTTCCGTGTTTTAGGTAATATTTCGTGTGTGTTTTGCTCTCACTACCTATGTTAGATTGTGCGACTTTTCTGTGTGTTGTTTATTTTTTGAGCCTGGGTGGTGGCATGTTCGCAAATATTTTCTGGGTTTCTGTCTCATTATGAAGAATCAGGACTTGGTGGGGATGAACTGGGCATGGACACGGGACAACCATCCAAGTCACTGACATGTAGAATCGAAAACGCTTTCAAATGATCAGCGAAGCAGGCTAAGCGGGTATTCAATCCCGCGATAAAGTTTGTTGAAGTAGAATTGCACTGCATCCATGGGGGCAAAAAGTTCAAATTCGTATCCACAGGAGCACACCCGCAGAAAAGTGGCCCTTTCGAAGGCTTCCATAAAGGGTACGGCATATGCTTTGGCGTATGGATAGCCCACTGGCGAAACATACATTTTATCAATATTATTTTCAGTGTGCAAAATGGTGCCATAGGATTAGCAAACAATATATTTAGCACAATTGAATGTAGTGATGCTGTTGGAACAACATGTGTTTTTCAAGCTCTTCTAATGATGAAAATTTATCCTCAACATGTAACGCATGTTCTTCCGTCGCCACTTTGACCACGTGACTTACGTCTACTAAACATACGGCAGAATGATTAACCTCATTTCCAGTAGGTGGTGCATCAACGCAAATGCACAAAAGGATTTCCATACGAATAGCAAAAAATATAGCCACGGACATTGAATAAATCTTCTGCTCAGATTTTGGTGAGCATCCCAGAAGAGCGGCGGTCTATTTCCTGCTCCACTTCTCTTACATTACCATGTTTAGGTGTTTTTGTGCATAACTAAACAATGTTAAATCTCAATCTCTCTCTCTCTCTCTCTGGTCAAGAGTCAGGTGTAGCCTGAAAGCACACTCAGCATATCATTAATGTACAGCTTTGCATGTTATCTCTCAAGTTGTATGTGTGTCTGAGAGACAGAGCGAGAGAGAGAGAGAGAGAAAGAGAGCGAGACAGAGAGAGGGAGATCCTCGATGACATGATCTCAATATGCCATATGTGTCGGGTCATTTAGTTTTGCTGCAGTTTACTAACAAAGTATTTCAAGCCACACCCCCTATAAATTAGGTCAGATTTCTAAAGGTAATAAAGGATACCCTTTTCACTGCATGGCAGACACAGAGGCCACAACTCTTTCAAGAAAAACGACACGCCTAGGCCAATCCTCGTTTACAGAGCAACAGAAATGGAGGCCACGCCTCCTTCACTGTGACTGATGGATTATTCTTTACTAATACACATTTAGATGTCAACCTCAACTGAGACAAATCTCTAAACTGATTTCCTACTGTGTGTGTATGTGTGTGTGTGTGAATGAGTGAGACAGAGAGAGAGAGAGAGAGAGAGAGAGAGCGAGAGAGAGAAAAATTACGTGAGATTACTGAGGCAGTGTGCAAATAAACACAATAAATCCATATAAAAGATTTTTGAGCTGGAATAAACAAAGTAAGGAGTACAACCCATGACGTCAAATTGAATAAATGTTAATAATAAGCAACGGTGACCTTTCGAGTGATTTCTGGAGGAGAACTTAAAAGGCCACACATAAGACCAGATGTTAGATATGCAGATCCCACTGCTGCACACAGATGAAGCTTTGAGGAATCTATAATCAGTGTTGAGGACATGTGTCCTGCAGCCATCTGCTTTATCCCTAAAGAGCCATTTAGGTCAACGTTTGGACGGACTTGTAGTTTTACCTTCTTAAAAACTAATTTGAAACACGAGCATGCCATTCAAATCTGTTCAGATTCTCAAACACCCATAAACGGGTTGATAAATTACATGTGACGAGAGATGGAGGATGAGGGACGAGTTCTGGTTACCAGGAAACATACAACAACCACAATGTTTACTTGATCTTGTCTTTACTGATAGTGGGTGGAATGGTGGAGTTGTGGTTAGCATATCCATCCCACAGTAAGGAGGTTCCAGGTTCAGGTCCCGGGCTTAGCACAGGGGTTGGGGCTGTTTGGATTTTGCAAGTTCTCCCCGTCCCTGATGGGATTTCTTCTGGGTATGTCGGTTTCCTCCGACAGTCTTAACACATGCATACAGTATTTGGTTAACTGGCTGTGAATAGTTTTTTTTGTTGTTGTTGTTTGTTGTGTGTGTGTGTGTGTGTGTGTGTGTGTGTTTGGGCCCTGCAATGGACTGCCAAGCTGTTTAGGCCAAACCCCACCTTTGTGAAGAGTGGGCTGAGATAGGTTCCCACTTCCTTAGAATAAGCGGTTCGGCAAATGAATGACTGAATGAATGACAGTACTTTCTCATGTGAATGTAGATTTCCATTAATGTTAATGAGTTATGCTTTCAGAATAATAAAAATATCAATTAAACTTTAGAGCCTGAAACAACACCTGCTACTGACCAATCAGTGTTAGCATCGCTGTCTCGTTTGACATTACATTTTTCCCCACGAGATCGATTAAAAAAAAAGCTGAGATTGTCACACCAGTGTCTGTTTTGACGTATTCAGTAAATAATCAAAATGTCCGCAGTCTTGAGCGCTAATCAGCATGAGGCTGTAATTTCAGCTCAATGTTGCTCTAATAATATCAGATCTCTTGATGCTGCTACAGCTCACATTTCACTCGTTAAAATCTTACATCATCTCATTAAACTAACGGCAGCCATGTGCAGCCACTTCCAGCTGTGTTTTCGACTTCAACTTGGAGACAGGGATGCTATATAAAAATTCTGATTGTGATATTTGTGAGGCGATGAGCATTTAGCCTGCTTTTACACCTCAGCATTTGAATTTTTGAATGGCGCCTTTGGCGCTTTCGTAACAAGAGGTTGTTTCGTGTACAGAGGACAAAAATTTGGGAAAATGTTTTTCGTAACATGGATTTTTCGTATTCAGAGGCTTTCGTAAGTAGAATGGCGACTGGATATCCATCGTCTTTCCTAAAACACTTTTCATTTGTGTTTTAACCTTGTTTATTTTGATTTTGCTTTTACTGTGGACAAACTGACCCACATGAACGAGCTGAATGTGAAGCTACAAGCAAAAAACAGTTTGTGCATGAAATGCAAGCAAATGTCAGAGTCCTCAAAACCAGGCTAGGTTTATTTTCAAAGCAAATGTCAGACAAGTCATTCACTCATTTCCCCCACACTGGCCAGGTTAAAAGAGGCCTTGCAACATGTGAACAAATCCAGGAAAGCACTGGATGACGTGCATGAAGAATTCTGCCGTAGGTTTTGTGATTTTGGAGAAATTGACAGGGCACTTCAGCTGGTGTCAGGTCCCTTCTCACAAGAGCTGCAGTTGGATTGGATTGATCTTCAATGTGACATGATGTTAAAGGAGAAGTTCAACTCCCTTAAAGTGGATGAGTTTTATGCTTCATTAAGTGCAGCCAAATTTCCCAACATCCAGAAGATGGCACAGAGGATGCTGGTGTTTGGCTCTACATGTGTGTGTGTGATGAACACCAACAAAGCACCCCACAGATCCCAACTGAGTGATGAACATCTCAAATCTGTTCTGAGAACCACAACAGAATTACCACCAGACTTCGATGCACTGGCAAAAACTGGTCAAGGAAACTGATAAAACTCTTAGAAAATCCAAATCACCATCGAGAAATCATTCCAAGTCCACAAAGAACACTCACGGAATCAGGTACTTGAACCCAAGACCTTCTTGCTGTCAAGCGGTACTTGAACCCAAGACCTTCTTGCTGTCAGGCAAACAAGCCAACCGCCACAACACTGTACTACACTAGCCCAACAATTAATAATCAAAATAATAATAAAGTTTATTTGGAGGAAATCAGAATCATCATGATTTCTCAGAAGTTCCTGATTTTTGTTGGACCCAGAATCAAAGTGATTCTCCGTTATTGTAGGTCAACAATCTGACTTTAATCAAATACCATGTGATTGATTTCCTGGTGAAATAAAATCTATGCAGAAACTTTTTCTCACCGAGTCGGAGACCCTGCACGCGCAGTGATGCGCGGTGTCTGATAGCGCGCGCCCACCTCTCCGCCTCCTCCAGGTTAGCGCGAGCGTCGTCCCCGATGAGGACCCGGAATAGGTGCTCCACCCTTTGGCGGCCGGAGGAAGCTCCGGTCCAGCTGCGCCGCGCCGGGTAGAAATGAGCGGACAGATACGCCGCCGCGTCCGACTCGTGCTCACTCCGACACGCGCGGGATCCCACACAGTCACCGAGCGCGAGCTCGAGCGCGTGCTCATGTCCGTGCTGCCACACGGGCGACCCGCCGATCCTTCGCACCAAGAGGCAGCTGTCCGTTAAGGTCACGGAGAATCGGAGTCTACCGGTCGCGGCGTCACTGAACTCCGCGTGCAGCTCCACATCTCCGTCCATACCGACTGGGGGAAGTTTCCGGCAGCTGAACACCGGTAACCGTGAGACCAGATCCGATGGGTCGGCGGAGGCGGGAAGAGCAGCGCGCGTGCAGGGTCCGGAGGCTGCTGTGGGACTACTGGGGTTGAGCAGGAGTCACTAATGACGACATCGATATCACTCTCTCTCACACACACACACACACACACACACACACACACACACACAGCGCAGGAGTGGACAGATAGATAGATAGATGAGGAAAAAAAAGAAAACATTTATTTGATTTAATAAAAATTGTTATGTTTTAACTCTGCATTTCATTGTAAATTTAATCTATACAGGGCATAACTCCTATACTTCATCATCTTCATCACCAGCACGTTAAGAGGACAGATGTGAGATTGGTGCACAGATGTTTTAGTCATATATTCATGCAGGGAGGGAATTCTATCAGCCAAGTTCCATGTGCACATTACAGCAAAGAAAGAATCTATATGTAAATAATAATAATGTGTGTGTGTGTGTGTATAATATATATTGTTATTACACACACACACACACACACACACACACACACACACACACACAGTATATACACACACAAACCGGATTCCAAAAAAATTGGGACACATAATTTTGTGAATAAAAACTGAATGCAATGATGTGGAAGTGCCAAATATTTTATTCCGAATAGAACCTAGATGACGGTTCAAAAGTTTAAACTGAGAAAATGTATCATTTTAAGGGAAAAATGTGTTGATTTTAAATTTTGTGGTGTCAACAAATCTCAAAAAAGTTGGGACAAGGCGATTTTCACCACAGTGAGGCATCCCTTCGTCTACTTACAACAGTCTGCAAACATCTGTGGACCAAGGAGACAAGTTTCTCAACTTTAGAAATAGGAATGTTGTCCCATTCTTGTCTAATACAGGCCTTGAACTGTTCAACTGTCTTGAGCCTTCTTTGTTGCACCTTCCTCTTTATGGTGCACCAAATGTTCTCTATAGTTGAAAGATCTGGCCATTTCAACACCTGGATCCTTTTCCTATGTAACACGTGTTCTGGCATTATCATGTTGAAAAACACAAGGTCTTCTCTAAAAGAGACGTCTGGATAGGAGCATATGTTGTTCTAGAACCTGAATATACCTTTCTGCATTGACGGCACTTTTCCAAATACGCAAGCTGCCCATGCCACACGCACTCATGCAACTCCATTGCATCACAGATACAGGCTTCTGAACTGAGAGCTGATAACAACTTGGGTTGTCCTTTATAGGACCTCTATAGTCCGGGTGACATGGCATCCCAGTTTTCCATAAAGAACTTTGAATCGTGATTCGTCTGACCACAGAACAGTTTTTCACTCTGCCACACACCATTTTAAATGTCCCTGGCCCAGAGAAAACGTCTGCACTTCTGGGTGCTGTGTAGAAATGGCTTCTTCTTTGTACTGTAGAGTTTCAACTGGCAATGGCGGATGGCACGGTGGATTGTGTTCACCGACAATGGTTCCTGGAAGTATTGCTGAGCCCATTCTGTGATTTCTCTTACATTCCTGTTTGTGGTGCGGTGCCGTTTAAGGGCGCGAAGATCATGGGCATCCAGTATGGTTTTTCGGCCTTGACCCTTATGCACAGAGATTCTTCTAGATTCTCTGAATCTTTGGATGATGTTATGCACTGCAAATGATGATGACTTCAAACTCTTCGCAATTTTTCGTTGGGAAACACCTTTCTGATTTTGCGCCACTATCTTTCTGTGCAACATTGGGGGAATTGGTGATCCGCTACCCATCTTTGCTCGAGAGACACTGCCACTCTGAGAAACTCTTTTTATACTCAGTCATGTTACCAATGGACCTCATTAGTGGTAATTGGTCTTCCAGTTGGTCGTTATACGTGCAATGGACTTTTTCCAGCCTTTTATTTCTACCTATCCCAATCCCAACCTTTTTGAAATTTGTTGACACCATGAAATTTAAAATCAACATATTTTCCCCTGAAAATGATACATTTTCTCAGTTTAAACTTTTGACCTGTCATCCATGTTCTATTCAGAATAAAATATTGAAATTTGGCACTTTCATATAATTGCATTCCGTTTTTCACAATTTGTAAAGTGTCCCAACTTTTTTGGAATCTGATTTGTATTTTTTTTACAGACTGCAACACAAGTTATTTAACAGAGATCTAAAAATCATGAAACTTGGCACAAACATCACTGTTTTTGACAGGTATTCCTTGTCAGCTGCTTGGGCCCAGTGACCCTACAAGTGCCACCAAATTTTGTAGGCATGTTCATCTCCCAAGATGAAGATATTAGTCAGGTACATTGCACAAGCCACACCCATCAGGAAGAGAATCCTCTTTCATTCATTTTCTCAATAGCTTAATCCTTGGGTCACGGGGAGGTTGGCACCCATCTCGGCCATCACAGCAGGAAGAGAATTGTGGTGGATTTTAACATTTTCCTTCTTTGCGGCTCATGAGATTCATGTCAGATTTGATAGACATGATATCAAAGACGATGGTTATATTAAATTGTTAAGTGCTTTTTGATACCGCGAAGTTTTACAATAGTGAAATGGTGAATTTATGCTTTGCCACACAAACGGAATTGCTATCAATATTTACTGTGTAATGCTTGATGGAGCTCGGATGTCCCAGGTAATTTGGGGGGTTGGGGAGGGCTATCACACTGAAGGTGCAATAAAAACCATGACTGATGCGCTTTGATTTTTTTTTTTTTTGTGCAAATTTTGAATTTGTGGCAAGATGTTTTTTGGAATTTCACATACAAGCGAATACTGTATTTTGCGGCTTGTTCCAAGATCCAATATCTTGTATGCATTGTAAAGCTGCTGCCAGTCTGTTAAGGAGTGATGGGACAAGAATCTTTAAGCAGGATCACCAAAAGCCTTGTGAGTCAGAACACAATCTATGGGTTTGTACTTTTGAAGCAGACGGCCATCAGTTCCTATCTACTCAGAGTACAGAAGTGTTGGCCATCTTTTCATGTGAGACATCTGTGTGTAAAAGTTTACTGAAGCTACAGGAACCTTGTCAGAACTTGTACAAATTGGTGTTCAGGTGCAAGTTGAAGAAATAACTGCCTAACATGAACAGATGGGGACTCCAGCAGAGCATTGGGTGCTACAGTATTGATGATTAGAGTCACCATGGCAATACAGAAGCTCGCATGATGGTTGAGTTTTACAATCGCCCACAGTCTGACAGCTAGTCTGCTTTAGTGATGGGAAAACAAAGCTTTCCAAAGTGTATCCAAAAAAGTGTTTCGAGGCTCCAAATATATTTAAGTGCTCAAACAAGAGAGACACCTGGTGGTCAAATAAGTGAATAATAGTTTGTGACTGCGTGTTTTACTTTCGTGGGACGCCTTTGGTAGGTACTTACCCCTGTTTCTCAGGAAAAACCCCACAAGACCTGCTGTTGGGGAGTTGAACAGAACCAGTCGTATAGCATCATACTGAGGCCCTTTTGAAGTCCCTCAGATCTTAGAGTCAAAACCAAAATCTTTATTAGAATTACACCTGGAATACCATGATGATACGGACTTCACCGAAATAAACTTTACATTATATAATAGTCTATATTTTGTTGTTGTATATTACATTATATTCAGCAACTGTTTAAAAAAACAAAACAATATATTTACATTGTGAAGAAATAAATGTATAAATACAATGTATTAAAACTGATATTATGTGTATACTTTATAAAAAAAGAGATGGAACTGATCCAATACTGGGTTTGATTGACCGATATCAGGAGAAACTCTGGATCAGATCTCAGAGAAAATAAAAGACCAGATTAGATTAAAAAAAAAAAAAAATCCCTCTAATTTAGTCATATCCAATTCCCACCCATCAGGTATTCTTATTCTCTTTCATATGACCACCACCGAACAGGGAGGGGCGAAAGCATGTGCATGCCCTGTCCGTGACATGCGATGCTAGCCACCCGCCTCTTTTGGAACAGCAGCGCATGCGTATTTGGGGGTGGGTCTAGGGAAAGCACTATCTGCCCACTCGTACGAATGAGCTCACAGACGCCCATGATTGGTTGGAGATCGCTATGAGTGACAGGGAAGTGAGCGTATGTGCGTGAAAACTCGGCCAATCAGCTCCCACGGACTCTCTTCCCCAGATGGCTGTGGTCTTAACCAGGATTCGAACTTGAGGTCTCCCGAGTAAGTCACTCACCTTGTCAATGTGCCACTTGGGAGCTCCAGATTTGATCTGATTATGGAATAAAAAAGTTTGAAACTATATTAATACCAACAAAAAGACCGAGTGATGAATGGAATTAGTGAGGAGTCTCCTCAGGGCCCCAGTCACATCATCTCCCCAAACTCCAATCTTGTCAGGTGATGATCCCACCAATGTCCTGAAACTCTTCCTGTACATTTCAGTTCCTCTTCCACTGGCGACCTTCGGCTCGAGTTGGTGTGATTTTATACCTGCTGGTCCAAATCTTTCCTCAGATGGCTTTATGGGATTGTGGTTGGCCCCATTTCATGCAGCTCACTGGTTGTTCTACATTCAGTGTAGAATTTTGTTCACTCTGATTCACTGTTCATTACAAAAACCCTCTCAGAGTCCATTTCATTTCTGATAACTAAATGATTAACGTGTTAATGGATGTTCCTCAACGTGGAAAAGCAGGAACTCCTCAGTCTTCATCTTACACACAGATGTTCATCACACACTGGAAATAAAATAGAAACGTGAGCGAATGAGTACAAAGTGAACTGTGGTGCTTCCTGATCACCAGTATGGAATCATCCAATCAGATCTTTGTGGCAGTGGGACATTGAAGGTGTAAGATCTGTCTGGCTTGTGTCTTCTGTCTTCATATCAATTTTACTGAACACCAACATAATTAAGCAAAACTTTTTGGATTCAATAGAACAGACAGAACATTTCTAAACCCGAATTTATTTCCTCAGCTGCTCATGTGAGATTTACTGAGATTAAAAGCAGAATCTGAATGAAATTAAGTTATTATTCTTTTATTCAACACTGGTGTGAAAAGGTTTTTACTTACTGCACTGTCCGTAGATTGTAACGTTTATCATCCTTAAGAGTGGTGAGCAGATTTTTTCCCGAATCTCCGAGTTTATTCCGGGACAGATTCAATTCTCTCAGGTGTGAGGGGTTTGATCTCAGAGCTGAACTCAGAGCAGCGCAGCCTTCATCTGAAACACCACAACCACCCAACCTGCAGAGACACATTGACAACTTCAGAGATTTTCATATTGGTTTAATATTTACTTTAAAGATAATGTGTGCAGAATTATTTTATTATTCAGAATGAGATGAGGATTTAATATCACATATTTACTCTCATTAACAGCTTCATTAATAATAATAATAATAATAAAATTTAGGTTTATAATTAATTTCTCTCATCTGGTCTGTGAGATAAACCATCAGCTGAAACTGAACAGAAGGAGAAAGCAAGAGAGCGATAAAGAGAAAGAGAGAGAGAGAGAGAGAGAGAGAGAGAGAGAGAGAGAGAGAGAGAGAATTTCAAATTATCACCCAATCTGGATCCAAATATCCTTAATAAGAAGCCAAATATCTGCACTTTAACCTCTTATTAATAGTTTATATTATATAGTGAAAATAAACTTATCATTTTATTTGATTTTTACTAAATTTCTCATTGTAATTTTTAATTTTAATTTTGTTCTTCAGTTAATGTTATAATTTAGAGATGACCTTACCCCAATTTCTCCAGTTTACAGAAAGGATTCTCCAGTACAGCAGAGAGACTCTTCACTCCTGAATCTCCGAATTTATTATCAGACAGATTCAATTCTCTTAGGTGTGAGGGGTTTAATCGCAGTGCTGACTGCAGAGCAGCACAACCTTCATCTGAAACACCACAATCACACAACCTGCAGAAACACAATAACACACAACTTCATCACCAAATTTCCATCTATTAACATATTAAAACATTTTATTAACATATTTATTAATTAAACCATTATTAAACATTCTTATTAACACACACACACACACACACACACACACACACACACACACACACCTGTCTCTCTCTCTCACACACACACACAATACAGTACGCATTAAATGTGTATTGTATACACATTAAAAGTTTATTGTGGCGTTGCGGACCACTCCCATAAGCAGGACGCCGGAGCATTTTAAGACGTGGAATTCAAAGCACATTCCCTGCTTGACAGAGCGGAGGTCCAAACTCAACTTTAACTTGATTCCTTGAGGGATCGACGGTCCAGGTGAGCCACGTTTTGCTCACATGCGCCACATTTAAAAAACAAAACTAAAATCTAAAGAGTTAAGCTTCCTTCTGTCTCTGTCTCTCTCACTCACGCGCGCACACGTGCACACACAAACGCACGCGCACACACACACACACACTCAAAATTCAGGCCACGCCCACACACAACGCGCATATTATATATATATATACATACACACACACACACACACACACACACACACACACACACACACACATACACACACATACATATATGCTTCAGTAAATGTTATAATTTAGAGATGATCTTACTTCAGTATCTCCAGTTTACATAGAGGGTTCTCCAGTACAGCAGAGAGAATCTTCAATCCTGAATCTTTGAATTTATTCCGGGTCAGATCAAGATCTCTCATGTGTGAGGGGTTTGATCTCAGAGCTGAACACAGAGCAGCACAACCTTCATCTGAAAAACCACAACCACACAACCTGCAGAGACACAATGACGTACAACTTCATTTTACACATATTGTCTTTAAAGTAAATATTAAATGAAAATCTGGTCATTTTATTATTCAGAATATGATAAGAACTTAATAATCACCTGTTTATTCTCATTAACAGCCTCATTAATTATAATACTACTACTACTAATAATAATATTAATAATAATAATACTGAAGGTTATAATTAATTTATCTCATTTGGTGTGTGTGATATAAAACTATCAGCTGAACCTGAACAGATAGAAATACACAGAGACACACACAGAGGGAGGGAGAGAGAGAGAGAGAGAGAGAGAGAGAGAGAGAGAGAGAGAAAGAGGGAGGAAAAAGAGAGTCCCCCGATCTGAATCAAAATATCCTTTAAAAAGATAAATATCTGCACTTTAACCCCCTGTTTATATATACAGTATTTGAATAAAACTGGAAATAAGCTTCATATTTTATTTTGATTAAAGTTCTCATTTTAATTTTAAATTATTGATATATTTGTTCTTCAGTAAATGTTATAATTTAGAGATAATCTTACTTCAATTTCTCCAGTTTACAGAGAGGATTCTCCAGTACAGCAGAGAGACTCTTCACTCCTGAATCTCCGAATTTATTATCAGTCAGATCCAGATCTCTCAGGTGTGAGGAGTTTGATCTCAGAGCTGAACTCAGAGCGGCACAACCTTCATCTGAAACACCACAACGATCCAACCTGCAGACACACATGACACACAACTTCATCACCAGATTTTTATGTTGGTTTAATATTTACTTTAAAAATTGTGTATTAGTATATTTTTTATTCAGAATTTGATTAGGATTTAATGTCACCTGTTTATTCTCATTAACAATAACAACCGCTGAAACCAAACAAGAGAGACAGAATAAGAGAAAGAAACAAGCATGAGAGTGAGAGGGACAGAGAGAAATAGATTGAAAGAGATAGAGGGATAATGAGAGAGGTAAAGAGATGGAAAGAGGTACTGAGAGCAAGAGAAAGAAACAAAGACTAAAAAAAATACAGAAAAAGTGAGAGCAAGAGAGAGAGAGAGAGAGAGCGTACAGATGCTCCCCAACTTACATTTTAGTTTGGTGAAAATAAAATGTAAGTTGTTACTATAAGTTCCAGTGACACATGACGTTCATACTGTATTATACATCCATAAATACCATTACCGTATCTCAAAACACCCCTGAATCAATTATTATAAACATAACATTGTAAAATAATATCAAATATCTCAAATAATATCAACATTAATTTCAAATAAATTAAATTCAAGCAAAATAATTTCAAATAGAGAAATTTTAATCAAATTCACTCATCAAATATCAAATACAGTATCAAATATAACCATTCGCACCATTTTAAACACAACACGCTGCAAATTTGCATTGCCTGAGTCACTTTACGTGAAGCTGAGCCGAGTCACTTTACATTAAGCTTAAAACAGCCAATCAATGCTTACAATATGTGAGGCGCTCCACCGAAAGTAGTTCACTTGCTTGTGCTTGAGATAAAGCGCGGGTTATCCGGACTTCTGGTCTTTCAAGTGAGCAAGGGCACCGTTGAATACTAGTTTAGTACTCTGCCTGCACTGATGTGAATCACCAGCAGAGCAGGGAATTCTCTTTCTTTTCTGCATTCGAGTTTTTATTAATTTTACAACTCTCTTCGCTTAACTGAGTATGCATGGTAGATTGCGCCGATCCGAGCAGATAGTAAATTCAGTCTTGGGAAAACTGGAAATTCCGGCATATGCCGGAAAACTTGCACCCATGCTAGTAGACTTACACTTCTGACCAACCATATTTTCTTAGGGTTACAAAAGTCCACAAAACAGTGTAAACACAAAGATCACAGAGATGACGTCTTAACACAAGGGTAACACGCAGTGAACTGGAAAGAAGGAGAGGCACGTTCAATCTGTCGTTTGTAAACAATGGACACAGCGTCATGCGGAAGTAGCGTATTATGTCAGCGTACTATGTAGGTATGTCTCGTACTACAGAGAGCACGCTAAACTCAAAATTAGATTTTTTTTTTTTTTAATGTAAAATCGAAAAATACGTAAAACGAATGAACGCTAGTCGGGGAGCGTCTGTACATGTAATAGATAGACAGAGAAAGAAAGAAGAGCACATGCAAGAGAGACAGACAGAGTAAGGAGAACAACAGAGATAGAAAAAGGGAGAAAGAGAGAATTTCAACTTCTGTTCCCCAAACTGCATCCAAATATCTGCACTTTCTCCTCCAATTAATTATTTGTATATATTTAAAAGAAAATGGAAATAAGCTTCATAATATTTTATTACACTTCGAATTTTGATATATATTTGTTCTTTAGTAAACATTATAATTTAGAGATGATGTTACCGTAATTTCTCCAGTTTACAGAGAAGATTTTCCAGTACAGCAGAGAGACTCTTCACTCCTGAATCTCCAAATTCATTCCAGGTCAAACCTAAATCTCTCAGGTGTGAGGGGTTTGATCTCAGTGCTGAACTCAGAGCAGCACAACCTTTTACTGAAACTCCACAACCACCCAACCTGCAGCGACACAATGACACAACTTCATCACCAGATTTTCATCTGCGTTTAATATTTACTTTCAAGATAATGTGTTTAAAATGATTTTATTATTCAGAATATGATGAAGACTTAATATCACCTAACAGGGAGAGAAAGATAGAAAGAGGTAGAGAGAGAGAAAGTGACAGAGAAAGACAGAAATAGAAAGAGTACAAGTGATCGCGAGAGCATGAACAAACAAGAGAAAGAGAACACAAGACAGAAAGAGTGAGACACAGAGAAAGAGATACAGCAAGAGGGCCAGAGAAAAAAGTTAGAAAGAGGGAGAGAGTGAGAGCAAGAGAGGGCAAACATGTGAGAGAAGAGAGCGAGAGAGAGAGAGAGAATTTAAACTTCTGTTCCCAAAGCTGGATCCAGATATCCTTGAAAAGAAGCTCATTATCATCTTCCACTTAATCCAAGTTCAGGTTTCTCCAGCCAATTCCTCCAGCTCTTCCGGGGGACACCAAGGCATTCCCAGACCAGCCAAGAGATATAATTCCTCCAGCGTGTTCTAGGTCGACCCTGGGGTCACATCCCAGTTAGACATGCCCGAAACACACCAGGGAGGCATTCAGGAGGCATTCTAACCAGATGCCCAAGCCACCCCAACTGGCTCCTCTCAATGTGGATGAGCATTGAGTTCTACTCCGTGCCCCCCCATCCTGAATGTCTGAGCTTCATTACCCTATCTATAAGGGAGAGCCCTGCCACCTGGCAAAGAAAGCTCATTCCAGCCGATTGTACCCGCAATCTTGTTCTTTCGGTCACTACCATACTTGAGGGTTGGAATGTAGCTTGAGTGGTAAATTGAGACCTTTGCTTTGTGGCTCAGCTCCCTCTTCACCACGACGGACCGGTGCAGTCTCCGCTTTACTACTTCTCATTTTAACCATTTTAAAATGTTGATATATTTGTTCTTCAAGAAATGATATAATTTAGAGAGGATCTTACCTCAGTATCTCCAGCTTACAAAGAGGATTCTTCAGTCCAGCAAAGAGACTCTTCGCTCCCGAATCTCCGAATTCATTCCAGGACAGATCCAGTTCTCTCAAGTGTGAGAGGTTTGATCTCAGAGCCGAGCTCAGACCAACACAACCTTTAACTGAAAGACCACAACCAGACAGCCTGCAGAGACACAATGACACCCAACCTCATCACCAGATTCCATCTGTTTAATGGAGGTTGTGAAAACGATGCATCTCATGTTGAACCATCTCTGTTCTCTCGACCAATCACAAGGTATTATTAATAATGACTGAATCATTCCAACTGTTCTTGATCATTATTGATATTACATGTACTAGAGGTGTAAAAGTTTTAGTAGAATTTATTTCTGCTTGACTGTATTTTTAATGCTCCTTCTTCTTCTTTTTCTTTCGGCTGTTCCCTTCAGCGGTCGCCACAGCAAATGATCTGCCTCCATCTCTCCCTATCCTCTGCATCTTCTACTCTAGTATTTTTAATGCTCCTATATACATGTAATTATTTCTGTAATGTAGAAGTGGTTGTGGGAGAAATACTCACTTCATGACTAGTAGATTTGTTCTGCATGTTATACTGTTACAGAAAATTTTAATTATAAAACGACAATAAAGGAAACGAGTAACTGCTGCTTTTAGTGAATGATTGTGATTCTCAGAGAGTTGATGTTACCTCAGGGTCTCGACTTTACAGTGAGGATTCTCCAGTCCAGCACAGAGATGCCTCACTCCTGATTTTGTTAGTTTATACCAAGTCAGATCCAGCATGCTCACAGTCAGATGCAGTTCTCTCAGATTGGAGGTTTCTGAGTCGAGCACTGAGACCAGAGCTTCCCAACTTCTCCATTCAATTTGATCACAGCTGATACTGAAGGAAAAAAATATATAATAAACTAACACTAATGTAAATGATCAAACACATCCTGAAAGACTTCACTGCATTTCATTGTCATAAATACCAAAAGTACAAATAGCATCGAGATAATCGATTAAAAAAATACAGTCGGCCCCCTCTTCTTCTTCTTCTTCTTTTCCTTTCGGCTGTTCCCTTCAGGGGTCGCCACAGTAAATGATCTGCCTCCATCTCACCCTATCCTCTGCATTTTCTACTCTTACTTCAGCTACGGACACGCCTCCCGCCTCTCCTTCTTCAACCAACAGTAGTCCAATTTCCATCAGCACCCTGTTGGTTGATAGCACTGATGGCGGTCGTTGTTAACCCAGGCCTCGACCGATCCGGTATGAATTTTGTTTTGATCATTTGCATTGGGAATGTGGCAGAACTTTTACACCGGATGCCCTTCCTGTCGCAACCCTCTGCATTTATCCGGGCTTGGGACCGGCATAAGGGGGGAGAGGCAACTTACGAAATTAATCCGTTCCAGAGCCCTTTTCGTAATACGGGGATTTTGTAAGTAGGGGTTGCATCTTGCATGTTAAAGGCCTAATTCGTTCCAAGTCTCCAGTCCTTGGACTGGATAAACCCCATAAACCCTTTAAAAATTATAAAAGTAGACAACTTTTGCATGAAATATGTGTTAAAAGTTAAAGAAAATTATTTATTAAACCATTTAAACATTTTATTAACATACTAAACCATTTTATTAACATATTTATTAATTAAACCATTATTAAACATTTTTTATTAACACACACACACACACACACACACACCACTCTCTCTCTCTCTCTCTCTCTCTCTCTCTCTCCTTCGCGCTGCGGGCCACGTCCACAAGACGTGGAATTCAACGCGCATTCCCTGCTTGACAAACTCAACTTTAATTTGATTCTTTGAGGGATCGGAATTCCATGCCGACTTTCATAAAGAGTAGCTGCACAGCTGCAATGGCATGGTGAGTCGGGGTGTGCTCTGCACACAGTCGGCTGAGATGGGTGCCAGCCTCCCCGTGACCCTAATTAGGATGAAAAGGTTCGGAAAATGAATGGATGGAGACAGTCAAAGAACTTGGGAGATCATGGAATGCAGGTGTGGCGGTAATCAGTAAACCAGAGGAATTCACATGTGGCTTCTTCAAAAACATGCAAAGTGCATAGCTGTGGCATGAACTGTTCATTTCAAAGAGAGGGGAGGTTGACTCCAGCACTCTCCCTCAATGTGAAGATAGTCTGAAACAATGCATCGAGCTACATACCAGGCGGGATTATGGAGGAAGGCATTGTAGCCTATGCCTGACATTCCCTGAGCAGATGACAATAAGTTGATGTAGCACTTGAGACTGATTGGATGCAGGGTCAGGTCACTAACCCAAAGTTTCGGTCTTCAAATTGACTGATGGCTATAATGTTTACTGGCTGAAAAATATCACAAAGCTACTCAACTGTAAAGCCTTGTTTCCTTATCTCTAGACATCACCATCAAAAAAATATAGGGAGGCTTTGTCCCCCAAGATGGTGCTCATATCCACTCTATCCCATGGACCAAGTTTCTCTCTAATAGTGTATATTAGTAGAACAGTTCTATTCAGATTTACTTACCTTGTTTTTCTGGATGCTGCAATCACAGGCATCAATTTCGCAAGAACAGTTTTTGTTATCTTCTCTCTACTGACATATTTATTCAGGTCGAATTCCTCCAGATCCTCTGCTGAAGTCAATAACACAAACACCAGAGCAGACAACTGTGAAGAAGAGAGTTCAGCTTGTTTTCCGGATTTCAGATAGCGTTGGATTTCCTCCACTAGAGAATCATCACCCAGTTCATTCAGACAGTGGAATAGATTGATGGATTTCTCTGTAGGAAGATTTTTACTGATCTTCATTTTAATGTGTTGAACTGTTTTCCCTTTTTGTTTTGTTGAGCTGCTTCCTGTCTGTGCTCCTAAGGCCTGTAAAAGTGTCTGACTGGACTCCAGTGAGAGACCCAAAAGAAAGCGGAGGAAAAGATCCAGATGTCCAGTTTTACTTTTTAAGGTCTGATGTACTGCACTCTTGTGAACATCTGAAGTTGTGTTTAGGGATCGACTCTGATCAAGAACATTCCTCTTTTCTCTCGTGAACATCAGGTGCACATACAGAGCTGCGAGATGTTCCTGAACACTCAGATGAACAAAGCTGTACACTTTACTCTGCTGAAGTCCAAACTCCTCTCTGAAGATCTGCGTACACACACCTGAGTACACTGCTGCTTCAGTCACTTCAATGCCACACGCTCTCAGGTCTTCATCATAGAAAATCAGGTTTCCTTCCTTCAGCTGTTGAAAAGCCAGTCGTCCCAGTTTCAGAAGCATTTCTTCATCACTCTCCTGCTTCCTTGAGTACTTTTCTCTTATGATTTTTATCTGAATGATGAGGAAGTGTGTGTACATTTCAGTCAGAGTTTTGGGGATCTCTCCTCTCTCCGCATCATCCAACATTCTCCCGAGAACAGCAGCTGAAATCCAGCAGAAAACTGGAATCTGGCACATGATGTAGAGGCTTCTTAATGACTTCAGGTGTGTGACGAGGTTATTGGCCATGATAGGATCACTGATGTTCTTCCTGAAGTACTCCTCCTTCTGGGGGTCATTGAACCCTCGTACCTCTGTGACTCGATGGACCCACTCAGTGGGGATTTGATCAGCCGCTGCTGGTCGGGAGGTGATCCAGATGAGAGCGGAGGGAAACAGGTTCCCTTTGATCAGGTTGATCAGCAGCACGTGCACTGATGCTGATTCAGTTACATCACTCACCGTCACTGTGCTCCGGAAATCCAGAGGAAAACGACACTCATCCAATCCATCAAAAATAAACAAAACCTTTTTAAAACTGGACATTTCTCTCTCCTTTGTTTCATTAAAAAAGACATGAAGGAGCTCCAGCAGACTCAGTTTCTGCTTCTTCATCAAATTCAGCTCTCTGAAAGGAAGTGGAAATATGAGTTGGATGTCTTGATTGGTTTTCTCTTCAGCCCAGTCCAGGATGAACTTCTGCACAGAGACGGTTTTACCGATGCCAGCGACTCCCTTCGTCATCACGGTTCTGATGGATTCATCTTGTTCAGATAAGGGTTTAAAGATGTTGTTACATTCGATCGGTGTTTCCTCTTTTGGTTTTCTTCTGGATGCTGCTTCAATCCGTCTCACCTCGTGACCTTTTTTGCCGTCTCCACTGTCTCCCTCCGTCATGTAGAGCTCTGTGTAGATCTCATTCAGGAGTTTTTGCTTTTCCTGATTTATTATCACTCCATTTAAACACTCAAACTTCTTCCTCAGATTTAATTGGAACTTTTTCTGGAATCCGTTTCCAGCAGTGGATTCTGGGTCGTGTCTGTGAAGAAGGAATACATGGTGAGACAGGCACTAATTATTAGAGATGAAGATGATATTGTTCTGACAGATTCTCACAGATCGTTCTTTCTAATGCTCTCACTGTAGATTTGTTTGATTCTACTCTATGTTTTTGATAATCTGATCCCTCTGTAGGAAAGAACAGCAGAGAGGTTTATAATAGCAGGGTGTCAGAGTCACAGTCATGTTGGAAGTTTTGATCTTACCCTGAATCTGTGGTCACAAGCTTTTCTCTTCTGTCTCCTGAATTCTGGAGATCACTGCAACAATAATTATATTAACAGGTCTAAAACTGCAGCTCAATCCAGAATTATAATGCACAATGGATAACCCACCTGTCCATCATTTATTGGGGACAGTTAGTTATCAGTAAACCCACTGACATGTTGTTGGGAGATCAAGTTTAGGAAAACATTATTAATAATCTTCTTCTTTTCCTTTCGGCTTTTTCCCTTTTTCAGGGGTCGCCACAGCGAATCATCTGATTCGCATATTTGATTTGGCATAGGTTTTTACGTCGGATGCCATTCCTGACACAACCCTTTAGCAAGGGACAGAAACAAATAAATTCTCTAATTTCAGTTTTGTGATTTAAGGTAAATACTGATTGTGTTCATATGAAATGCATGTAACATGTTTCATTTTTATTAAATTGTACAGTAATACTCAGAGGCATCACTTTTCATGAAAACTTGAGCTCACTGATTCTGGAATCAGTGTCGTTACTTTATGCTTATCATTAATATTAGAATTAAATGCTAAATAATTGTCTATTTTATGAAATTTTTTAACCTGCTGCTCATGCAGATTCTATTACTTTTATCATTATTATTATTATTATTATTATAATAACACCACAATGTATATAATTATTAGTAGTAACTGTGTGGTGTCCTGTACATTTTGGTTATGAGCTTGCTTTAATTTTTTTACTGTCTTTTTGATTTTAATATTGATTGACCTTACTAAACATTTAAACATATGAACACCACTTCCACTAAAGTACTGTAATATCACCAAAGATACGCACAACCAAAATCAATGTGACTTTAGCCAGGAGATTTATAGGGTGTCACCTAATGATGGGTGAAGATTATCTATTTTTAAAGTTCCAAGGAAGTTCCATACACACATCACTTGTTATGGAGACAGAGCTGAGTGCTGGTGAGTCTCACTTTTTTATCTGGGGTTTACTATAAACACAGCATTGGACAATACTGATTTTGTTACCTGAAGAAAAAAAAAAGTTACTCGACCTATTTTAGAGGTGATGAGTTCAATTCTGCATTCAGGAGTTTAAGATATAACTCGTTTATTTTGTTCTTGACTTGGATATTTTTCCTGCTCACTCAAACATAGTTTTTCTTTACTTTGGGGTTTAGTTGTATGATGTAGTTTATTGTTATTAATCTGCATGGCTTTCAATTTAGTGTAAAAAAAAAACAGTTGCTAAATTTGTAAAATCAAACTGAACAAAATCTTGACCACACAACAGACCACACTTTTTAAATTTTTAATCGGCCATTTTGTTATTAATTTAACTGGATAGTACACAATAAAAGAACAAAATCATTCTTTTCTGTAGGTTCTGAACAGAAGAATTTGTTATGACTCCCATACAATTTTGCTGCATATATAGTAAGTATACGGGCAGCGGTGGTCTAGTGGTATAGTGCGCTGGATCACTGATCCAAAGGTTGGGGGTTCAAGTCCCACTCTCCACAAGGTTGTCACTGTCCCCCCAGTGCAGCTAACTGGGTTATCAAAGGCAGGCCATGTCTCTCAATGTCTATGGTGAGAGGCATGTAAAAGAACCATTGCTGACTTTCGTAAAGAGTAGGCTGAAAAGCCGTCAGCGTGTTTCTGTCCCTTGCTAAAAAAAAGGGTTGTGACAGGAAGGGCATCTGACGTAAAAAAACCTCTGCCAAATCAAACATGCGAATCAGATGATTTGCTGTGGCGACTCCCGAGTAAAAAGGGGAAAAGCCGAAAGGAAGACAGACATATAGTAAGTATACTTGCTAGTCGAAGAAGGAGAGGTGGGAGGCATATCCGTATGAGTAGAGAGAAGAGGAAAGGCACAAGTCTAGGACTGAGAGTAGGAACTATGACAGGAAAAGCTAGAGAGCTGGCTGACATGATGCAGAGGAGGAAGGTAGACGTACTGTGTGTTCAGGAGACCAGGTGGAAAGATAGCAAGGCTAGAAGCTTAGGAGCAGGGTTTAAGCCGTTTTATCATGGTGGAAGAGAAATGGAGTAGGAGTTATCTTGAAGGAGGGGTTTGTCAGGAATGTTCTAGAAGTGAAAAGAGTGTCAGACAGAGTGATGAGTCTTAAGTTGGAAATTGAAGGTGTGATATTCAATGTTGTTAGTGCTTATGCCCCACAGGCAGGATGTGAGCTAGAAGAGAAGGAGATATTCTGGAGTGAGTTAGATGAAGAAGTGATGCAGAGTACCCCCAGAGGTGAAAGAGTGGTCATTGGTGCAGACTTCAATGGACATGTCAGTGCAGGCAACAGAGGGGACGAGGAAGTGATGGGCAGGTTTGGTATCCAGGATAGGAACACAGAAGGACAGATGTTCATTGATTTTGCGAAAAGGATGGAAATGGATGTGGTGAATACTTTCTTCCATCTTCCAGAAGAGACAGGAGCATAGGGTGACTTATAAAAGCGGAGGTAGGAGCACACAGGTAGACTACATCTTGTGTAGGCGATGTAATTTGAAGGAAGTCAATGACTGCAAAGTAGTAGTGGGTAAGAGTGCTGCCAGACAGCATAGGATGGTGGTGTGCAATATGACCCTGATGGTGAGGAAGATGAAGAAGGCAAAGGCAGAGCAGAAGATAAAGTGGTGGAAGCTGAAAAAGGAAGAATGTCATGTTGTCTTCAAGAAAGAGTTAAAATAGGCTTTGGGTGATCATGATGTGCTTCCGGATGACTGGACAACTACAGCAAATGTGATCAGGGAAACAGGTAGGAAAGTACTTAGCGTGTCATCTGGAAGGAAACTAGATCAGGAGACTTGGTGGTGGAATGAGGAAGTGCAGGAGTGTGTACAAAGGAAGAAATTAGCTAAGAAGAAGTGGGACATTAAAATGACTGAAGAGAGTAAACAGGAGTACAAGGATACACAGCTTAAGGCGAAGGTAGCGGTGTCAAAGGCCAAACCGAGAGCACACGATGAATTGTATGCTAGGTTGGACAGTAGGGAGGGAGAAAATGATTTATACAGGTTGGCACAGCAGAGAAATAGAGATGAGAAGGACATGCAGCAAGTTAGAGTGATTAAGGACAAAGAGGGAAATGTATTGAATGATGACAGAAGTGTGCTTGGAAGATGGAAAGAGTACTTTGAAGAACTGATGAATGAGGAAAATAAGAGAGAGAGAGAAAAAAAAAAAGAAAAAAAAAAAGAGTACAAGAGGTGACTGTTGAGGACCAGGAAGTAGCAAAGATTAGTAAGGGTGAAGTAGGGAGGGCATTGAAGAGGATAAACAGTGGAAAGGAAGTTGGTCCTGATGACATACTGGTGGAGGTATGGAAGTGTCTAGGAGAAGTAGCAGTATATTTTCTGATGAGAACATTCAACAAGGTCTTAGAGAGTGAGAGGATGCCAGAGGAATGGAGAAGTGTGCTGGTGCCCATTTTAAAGAACAAGGGAGACATGCAAAGTTGTGGCAACTACAGAGGGAATAAAGAATAAAGGAATGTGTACCAGTCACTTTAACTCATTAGATGTATATGTGAGAAAGACGAGATTCTCACATGATTTGCCTTTATGTGACCATCATACTAAAATCCACTATTCTAATAACATTTTGCTCCAATAAGCAAAATCCTCTATCTTAAATGCAAGGAATATCATTTCACTTGTAAATATTGTATGTACAGAAGCCTGTTTATAGCCCAGTGTTAAAATTGAAAGTTCAAATAATTGTTTATGCTTACTTGTATCATGGTGCTTTACAAGTACATCTACACTGAGAGGCATCAAAAACTCATGAACACAAAACAACAAATTTAAGTACTCAAGGGTGATGTAGTTACCAATTTCTCATGAGTAAAAGTGAATGCCCACGTTCGCATGAGCAAGTGGCATCATGACAAGTCTGATAACTTAGCCACTCCTTGATTAATCAAAACATGTTTGCTTGTTGTCAAGTGGCACCTGAACTGGATAAAGGAATATATGACAGTCACTTTATCTATGAGTATTATGCAATGTTACCTGTGTGCAAGCGAAAAATCTGCAGTTTTGAAGTGCAAAAGAGGATCCACAGATGCAGCACTCTTCATGGAGACACAGCTGGGTGCTGGCGAGTCTGATCTCTCCATCTGGAGTTTACTGTAAACATTGTAAAGCAGGCATGGGACAAAACTTCGGTATCTTGAATATCGCAATATAAATTACCAGGAGAAATGAACTTGCAGGTAAAATCATGTATCATGATATAGTGGTACCTCGGTACGCGAACGCTTTAGAGGTTGAGCAAAACGGAAGTCGATCAAAAGATCCGGGATTTTTTTTTTTTGTTCCGGAAGTCGACCAAAATCTGGAAGTCGAACGCTAAAAAAGGGAGAGAAAAAAAATGACACTGACAAGGAGGGGAAATGCACGCTTTCCAGAAGTCCGGAAGTTGTTGATACTATGTATCGCTGTGAACACCTTTAACGATGAGGTCAAGAGCCACTTCCAAAAGGTTTTGAAAAGAAGGCAGAAACAAGCCACATAAGAAATGTTCTTCAAGAAAAGAAAGAGACATCCTGAAGAAGAGTCATCCACGCCAAAGTGAGTAGCAAGAGAAAAAAAATCCACATACATACATACACCTTTGGCTGATTCACCTGAAGCTGTTATGGAAGGGGATCCTCCTCCTCTCTCACTCTCCAACATTTACGTATGCCAAATGCTCACCACCACAAAGGATAAAATTCTTATCTTTCTTGTTGTTATGCTTTAACTGTACTGTGGTTTTTATTTTAGTGTGTTATGGTTTCTTTTGTGAGAGACTGGTTTTGGCAGCTCTCTCTCTCTCTTTCTCTCTCTCTCTGTCTCTGTGTGTGTGTGTGTGTGTGCTGGAGAGGGGCGTGGCTGTCACATACGGGTGGAGTGCTAAACACACACACCTGATTCCACTTAATCATGGGCTATAAAGAAGAGCAGAACGCTCCTCCTGGTGCTAGAAGATTGTCCGTCTTCCCGTGATCTCTCCGGCTCTCAGCTCCATGCTCCACCAGTTCCTGCTTTGGTTTGATTTCCGTGTTTCTCTGCATTTCAAACAGTGACTACGATGTCGCCGTGCTCTAGTGCCTTCCCTGTGAACAATAAAGCTCATCCGTTTCCATCACACTGTGTGTTCTGCATTTTTGGCTCCGGCTGAAAGTTCCTGGCATCATAGAAGGGCCGCCAAAACCAGAGTCTCTCACAACACAGACCATAACATAGTGTACTGTATTCAATCATTTTTTTCCACTTAATTTGCAAATCTATGGTATGAGTTACAGTACCGTTAACTTCTGTTCAAAAGACGACGGAATGGATTAAGACCATTTACATTATTTATAATGGGAAAAGTGGATTCGGAATTCGACCAGCCGTCGGGGAACGAATTATGATCGAGTACCGAGGCACCACTGTACTTCTTTTTAGTATATTTTATGAGTGCTACCTCTTCATATACATTAGGTGGCAGCACTGGTGATAATACCACAAAGCACAAAATGATCAAGTGTACCCAAACAGTACCAAAGAATGTTTATTTAATAGGTCAAAATGTTCAGATCATCAGAATGAAGCATGATCTTAGATTAAAAAGTAACAATTAATTTAAAATGCAGGAATCTGTATTAAAAATGCAGTGAAAAAATATACAGTGATTAAAACACTGGAACATAATTGGTTACCGCTTTTTTGAAGGTGGAGCATCATCCGTGTCCAGACCAGAATTCTCCATTGTTGAATATTAGTGCATACACACACAGCTCATGGACACACTGTTGAGCCCTGAAGACCGTCTTTTCTACTGGAATGATTTACACTACTGGAAAAAAACACAAACAACAAACATACAGTTATAAGAAATAAAATATTTTACATCATCGAACAAAGGAGACATGGTTGCTGTGGTAAAATATACAACAGGAAGTGGTAAACAAGCCTCGACAAGGACGCGGGGTTATTTTGCCACCACGCATAGTGAGGAGGATGATAAGAGAAACAAAAATTTCACCAGGGCTCACTGTTAAAGAATTGCAGCAAATGGGAGCATTTTGGAGTCACATAGTCTCGGAAACAACCACCAGACATAATCTACATGCCAACAAGCTGTTTGGGTGGTATACACAGGGAAAAAACTTTTTCTCACAATCACAAACGAAAACGTCTGGTGTGGGTCTGTTTCTCATCCAGAGGCCCTGGGAACCTTGTTACGGGGTATGTCATCATGAATGCTTTGAAATACCAGAACATTTTAAATCAGAATCTAGTGGCCTCTGCCTAAAAGCTTAAGATGGACCGTCACTGGATCTTTCAGCAAGATAATGACTCTAAACATGTAGCCAAATCTGCACAGAAATGCTTCACTCAACACAGAATCATGCTCCGCCCATGGCCATCTCGGTCCCCAAGGCCATAACCCCACTGAAACCATGTAGAGTGAGCTGAACAGGACACTGCACAGGAGAGGACCCAAGTCACTGGATGTTTTAGAGCAGAGGTGTCAAACTTATTTTTACTGGAGGGTCTCAAAGCTAAATTTAAAGGTGATTGTGGGTCGAATAAATCACTGAACATGTGTTCTAAAAAAAAATCACCGATTAAATCCAGCACAAAATGATATTTTTAGAACTTTGACCTCTTTGACCTTTGACCTCTGAGGAAGTCTGGAGTGGCAGAGAAGTATGTTAGAGTGGTGCAGGACATGTATGAGAGATGTAAGACAGTGGTGAGGTGTGCTGTCGGTGTGACCGACGAATTCAAGGTGGAGGTGGGACTGCATCAAGGGTCAGCTCTGAGCCCCTTCTTGTTTGCTATGGTGATGGACAGGCTGACAGATGAGGTGAGACAAGAATCTCCATGGACTATGATGTTTGCAGATGACATCGTGATCTGTAGTGAGAGCAGAGAACAAGTGCAGGAAAATCTAGAGAGGTGGAGGTATGCCCTGGAAAGGAGAGGAATGAAGGTCAGCCTCAGAAAATCAGAATACATGTGTGTGAATGAGAAGGACCCAGGAGGAACGGTGATGTTACAGGGAGCAGAGATAACTTGAAGGTGGAGGATTTTAAGTACTTAGGCTCAACAATCCAGAGCAATGGAGAGTGTGGAAAAGAGGTGAAGAAGCGTGTGCAGGCAGGCTGGAATGGTTGGAGAAAAGTATCCGGTGTGATGTGCGATAGGAGAGTGTCAGCAAGAATGAAGGGAAAAGTGTACAAGATGGTGGTGAGGCCAGCGATGTTGTATGGCTTAGAAACAGTGGCGCTGAGGAAAAGGCAGGAGGCAGAGCTGGAGGTAGCGGAGATGAAAATGTTGAGGTTCTCCTGGGAGTAACGAGGATGGATAGGATCAGAAATGAGTATATCAGAGGGACAGCCCACGTAAGATGTTTTGGAGACAAAGTCAGAGAGGCTAGATTGAGATGGTTTGGACATGTACAGAGGAGGGATAGTGAGTATATTGGCAGTAGGATGCTGAGGTTGGAACTACCAGGCAGAAGGCCTCGAGGAAGACCGAAGAAGAGATTTATGGATGTGGTGAAGAAAGACATGAAGGTCGTTGGAGTCAGAAAAGAAGATGCGGAGGACAGGGTGAGGTGGAGGCGGATGATTTGCTGTGGCGACCCCTGAAGGGAGCAGCCGAAAGTAAAAGAAGAAGAAGAAGACCTCATTACTTGCATTTTCTGACAAAGCTTAACAGCAATAAGTAAGCATGCAATCTTTATTGAGTCATGAATGACTAGATTTTAACTTGGAAAAAAGCTGCTGCTGCCACCTAGTGGAATGGGTCGTGGATGGAAAAGATATTAGACGCGCGCACAGATGCAACAATACAGTATACAGTACAGTATCCAGTTTTGATGGGAGATTTTGGATTGTTTTTTGTTTTCTGTTGGTTTAGGGTTTTTTTTTTTGTTGTTGCATAATTGGCCTTGTCTTTGTGACATTTTCCTTAAGTTTTCCACCCATTCGTCCTTAATTTCCTTATTTTTTTTATTCGATATATATATAAATAATATTTATTTATTTATTTTTTAAAACCGCGATGTGAAATAGCGAGGGATCCCTGAACTGGATTATTTCTGCTGTGATAAACTAATACACAGGAAACAACGCGCTGTAAATCATATGTTTTACAGAGTAAAATTCCACAAGAACACTTTGAACGGATAATAGGTGGAAAATACAAGAGAGGGTAGAAATATATAAAACACACCCGTTCAACACCAACTTTACACGGAATAGGATTTCATTTCAGCTGACGTTCAGCAGTTTTAGTGTTTTTACATAAATTTAACCAAAAATAACATTTCTATTTAACAAACGCTTACTTTTAATCAACACTTCATACTGTGTGACGTTAGTTTCTACCAAGTGATGAAGTTTTTGTTTCTTCAAAGAAATGGCGTCGAGTTGAACCGAGATGCTCAGTCCCAATTCCCCTTCTGCCCCTAATCCTTGTGCCCTCGACTGGGTCGTTCCCTTTTAAAACAAAGCTGATAGGAGTGTGTGCTGAAATCTAGTTTAATTATCCTCAGGGTTATTCCATGAAGCAGGAGAGTAAGTGTCGCTTATTTAAATAAGTCTGTCTGGTTTAAGGAGTTCCGTTTTACCTTCGTGGTTGAAATAAATCTCCACTGAGTTGCCATAGTAACTCATACTAATGAACAAGTCTGCGCTGGACCAGATTATCGGACACTTTGGCGGTGTTTCAAAGAATGTCCGTCGGGTGAAAACAGATTAATGAAAGATCATTCCGTAGGATGAGTTCCACCCTTACATTACTCACCTCATGTTTTATATCTATATATAGTCAGGAACTTCTTCGCAAACACATGAACGCCAATGTTTACGATGTAATAGTGCCCTAGCTGAGAAAAGCTTGCTTCACTGCAAGTACGCAAAGTAATGGGACGCGTCCCGTTGGTCACCTGATTGATGACGTTTTAGGTCGTATAAATACTGACGTCCTGCAGCATCCAGTTCTCTGTGTTCAGCAGTTCGGAGTGATGAGAGTTTGGTAATGAAACTCTCCAAGATGGCGGTTAATGCTGGAAATACTGGCAGTCTGAAGCCGCCTTGAGCGATTGTAAGTATTTTAGTATGTAATTGGGTGTTTTAAATCGTAAACTAGCGCGTTAACGGTTTTATTGCCAACTCGTCGATGTTGGGTCTTGGTTTCCCCCTAACTGAAAAATATTTTTATCAAGTTCTGATTAAGTCGTTGATTTAATTACCTGATAATCGATACGATTATTGACGCGCGCGACAAACCGTGCAATGCTCGTTAGCAGGTTTGAACCGAGCTACTGCTAATGCTACTCTGAATGAACCACGAAGCGCGCGCCGTGTAAACACTTTTTTTCAAATTTAAAAACTTTTTTTACATTAATTCTTCGACTGTTATTGTTAATGTTTTTACCTGTTTTCAGCCTTCGAAGTCGATGTTTGTAGAGCTGGTTATTTTCGATGTGTTTTACTCGAGCACGTGGAGCGTGACTTCCTCACTTGAAGAGGCACAAAGATTGTGATCCAGAAGGGTCAAAGGTCACGCAACGCTGTAAGCATGTAAACATTAAATGTCTGCTTCTGGTGACGTATTTTTTTTTTTTTTTTAATTTAGAAACCCTGATCTCTGCTGGTAATATGGGTGAAGATTATGTATTCTTGATGACTGTATCCTGGATGGAAACCCCCGATTGACTCTGCTTCAGCAGGTGAAAGGTTATCTGATGTGTATACAGGGATGAATATACAGGGATACCTCACCTTTCGCGGTTAATTGGACCTGGATCCCCCTGACCAATCACCCCCCCCCCCACTGGCGCATGTGTACACGTGTGTGTATATCAATAAATACATTCCATGCTATAAATGCTTATAACAAACATTCAGGAATAATGCTTAAGATGTAAATAAAATATACATATGCACACCTCACAAAAATGCAATTACTGTAGTTTTGCTGGGAGGTTTTGTATTCAGTGTTTGGTTTTTTTTGTGTAATTGGCCTTGTTTTTGCAGCATTTTCCTTAACCTTCCTATTTTAAAAATTTTTTTTTTATTCCTTGAATATTTAAAAAAATTAAACGATGCATTGAAGTGTGAAGGAGTGAGGGATCCTTGTATTTTAATGTACTGCAATCCAGAGATGAAACTGTCACATAGGAAGTGCCGTCTGATGCGATAACTGACGATGGTTAAAAGCTACAGTATTCTGAGGATGCTGTGGGAGGTTTCTTGTCTTCGTGGTTTCTGTGCGGTGTGATTTGAATCATGTTTTTCTTTTCAGGTCACCACCAATGGGTTCGACCAACTTGAGACCAGACTGCATTCATGCAGAGGTGGATATTTGATATTCTAAACTTCATGGTGAATGTCCTGTTTCAGCCTTAATATTGTACACATGGCTAGATTTCATTATTGAGCTGTTGTCATGCTTTCTTACAACTAGAAATTTTCTAACGCGAGGTTCAACTCATGCAAAGTGTGGGTGGATTTAAATATGCCCTCTCATTGATCTGGGAGGGTTGTATATGGAAGTGAACAGCGTGTGGCTGATTGGGGTTTTGTATTTGACAAATGATTGTGGGGAGATTGGACAAGCCAGTGATGAGAGAAGTTATCCCTGTCTGAACTGATGGTGTGGAGACATGGTAACCTGAGGCTTGTCACGCTCACTACCTGGTCCTCAAAGTCACAGTAGAACATTAACTTTTTTTTTCTTCCCCCTTAGGTGATGGAGATCTTCATGATGGAAGAATGGTCACTTGTTCATGTACTAATCTTTTTTTGAAGTGTCTAAATAAAGCGATTACTCAAGTTGCCAGAGTCTCCTTTAAAGCTCAATGTTTCACCATTTCAAATAAAACTAATGAGGCTGTTTTGTGCGGCAATACCCTAATTGTCTGGTTCTAGTGTGGGGATTGAATTGGTTTACTCCAGTGGTGGTGATGGATTAAGATTTAACAAGCATTTGTGTAAAACAGAATTCTTAACCTGGTATGGTGCCTTTTGTCCAAACTTGAACCAAAACTCACTTTGCATCCAAAGTGAGTACATGGTAAGGTTAGTATCAACAACCTAGATCTGGTTCGCAGATAGATTTGAGCGCGGGGATGGGAGAAATCAAAGATATCCAATTTTCACTCAAGTATTACCTTCCATCACACACAGGCCCATGACTGGCTGGTGTTCACTGTGTGGGTATGGTCTGTTGCACCCATAGAGCTGTGACGTTAACCTGGGTTTGAACTTATGAATGGTTCCAGTTGTTTTCCTACATCTTACTGGAGGTCGTGGCCACCAGGTTTGATTTGTGTTGACCAGCAGGGAGCCCTAGATTATAAAAATGAACACGATGTAGGATTTGTATCTTTTATTACCAAAAACTTGTCAGCACTACACCAGTTTGAGCTGCTGTCAGGTGTGTAAGGTCGAGTTGCCTGCTGCCAGCTTCAGTGTGTCCAAGAAGAACTGTTCATCCTCCAGGAAGTCTCTGTCCTAAATTAATGCGCTGTTATTAGATTAATGAGCAGATGAATAAGAGAAGTGTGTAAAGTAGTACTACCTTCTCGGCTGTGTGTTTCAGTAGAGCAAGTGTGGCTTGAAGTTTTGGAGAAACCGATTTGGGGTTGGAATTTTTCGGTGATGGAGGAAGACATGCTGTGCTGTTAAGCACTGGCGCGAATCCTGAAAGAAAAAAGTTTAATCAAAATATGCCTCTGAATTTGCATGGGTGAAATTCTCTGCTCAAAGAAATTTGAAGTTGGCTTCAGTGTGTGTGAACCATAGATGTGATTCGAAGGAAAATAAACCGGTATCAGAATTTCTTGGTTCTATATATTCAATATAGCATGATATATTGTGGGCCGAGTCGAGGGCATTTGTGCATGTTCTCCCTGTGCGCATTGTAGGTTTCCTCCCACAGTCCTGGGACATGCATATTAGTCTAAATGTTTGTTGACACTGACTGTTGTGCCCTGCCTTTGGTTAGAGATGGCTGAGATAAGCTCCAGGTTTCCTGCTACCCAAGGAGTAGTATCAATTTGGGCGGTGAGAGGGTGAAGTCGGAGGAGAGATTATTGGTCTGGTGAATGTACGTAGCCAGCACAGTTAGCTTGTATTACTAATCTACAAATAAAGCCGAGCATGTGGCAAGAAACTCATTGTGAAATCCGTTCTAATGAAAACTCCAAGTGAGATGAGTTAATGTTTGTAGTATGAATGCAGGATTAGTGTATAGGAGCCATGTGTGGGTGTGTGTACCTGTACATGTTAGTAAAGGATCAATAGGCGCAGGTAAATGGTCATTTGGAAGGTTGCGTCTCAGTCTGTCCATCTCTCTGTAATAATCTGTCAGTTTCATCCTCTCCTGAGAGGCAGGGCAGGGGGTTGCACACGTTTAACACAGACTGCTTAATATTCACTGCAGGTTATACGCTCGGTTCTGTAGATTCTCATAAAATACACACTGACTTGCTGCAAGTTGTGTTCCTGCATCCTCAGTCTCTCCAGTTCAGCATGAATTTTGCGAAGACGAGTTTGATGTCCCGCCTCCACCTCTCGAGCCTCCTGCAATGCACGCTCGCCTTCCTCGTACCTTTCGCATGCCAACTATACACACACACACACACACACAGACACATACCAGCTATTTCATCACATCATCAGTCAGGTATATTCCACCTGCTTTGTGGGGGTGTGTGATGTCACCTTGCTGAGACTCTCCACTTCCTGAGCGCGGTGTTTGAGGTGTAGAGCTGCTGTGTTCAGTTTCTCTCTCTCTACCTCCAGCTCTGCTCGGAGCTTCTCCAGGTTCTCTCTCTCCTTCTGAAGAGTCTCCTCTCTCTGCTTCAGCTCTCCTGCTCGGAGCTTTAGCTCAGCCTGTTCCTAAACAAACACCATCATTTCTGCTGGCAAATAGACTCTACTATACTACATACCTAGCACATCCGCCTCACAGCAAGAAGGCCTGGGTTCGATTCCCGGCCTGGGCGTTTCTGTGTGGAGTTGGCATGTTCTTCCCGTGCTTGCATGGGATTCCTCCGGGTGTTCCGGTTTCCTCCCACAATCCAGAGACATGCACAGCAGTAGGTTAATTGGCCGTTCTAAATTGCCCGTAGGTTCGCATCGTGCAGAAGGCAATGGCAAACCACTGCACTAATCCTGCCAAGAAAACCTCCACGAAGATGATAACCAGGGCGTTACCCACCACTCCATTTATGGATAATGGCTCTGACAGTGCTGCCCTCCCAAGCCAGACCGCAGTATCTGCAATTTTAGCCAAATTGGCCTTTTATGTTTTTCTGACTAAGTGCAATCAGCTCCACCTAGTGGGCTCAATTTTCTCAGTTTCATGATTTTGCAGATACTGCGGTCTGGCTTGGGAGGGCAGAGTGGTCCGCTGGAGTCCCAAAGATTTACCAATGACTTTGTATCCATTCCCAGACTGAGACATCTCTATAATCTCTCTTGTTTGCTCTTGAAGTTCACTGGATCGCAGCATGATGATGTGTGTTCAGTATGGCCTACCTCACCTTGTCAGACAGGTTTTATGTTCGGGATCTCCTGATTAGAAATGTCTGGCAGCAATCAGGCCTGGGTGTGGCTAGGAAGTGAACTCAGTTTTCTCCAATAATAGGATTAATCACAAATACCTCACCTTTTAAGAAGGGGGGCAGTTACTTTTTTACAGAGGTTCATGGAGGTTTGGATAAGAAGTAAAAAATCAGTAAGGGGTGCAAAAACTTTGGCACAGCACTGTATATTTTATATATATATATATATATATATATATATATATATATATATATATATATATATTATATATATATATACACACACACACATACATACACACACACGCATATATATATATATATATATATATATATATATATATACACACACACACACACACACACACACACCTGTGCTATACTGATGATGTATCCCTCTCTGTCCATCTCTCTTTCCTTGCGCATTTTGTCCTGATTGTGGAAGTCTGTCCACTGCGCAGTGAGTTTCCTCCTCTCCTCTGCACAGCGTTGCATCACTGACTGCTGCTCCTCTAACAGAGCGTTCTGACAGACAGACACAGACACTTCATATTTATACTCATGACATTCGATTTTCTATTTTATTCCTGAGAGTGTGTACATGTGTATGTGAGAGACCTTTGCCCTCTCCCGCTCCTCTCTCTCTATGGTGATCTGTTGAGTCATGGTGCGTCTCTCCTCCTCCAGGCCTCGTAATGCTGACTCCGCTTTAGCCTGTTCCGCTTTGACTCGCCAGCGCTCCTACACACACACACACAGCATTAATCTAACTGCATTGTATTCATTTCATGAATGATAACGTAAGACAGCAATGATGTCATAAATATGAAATGAGGGTAATAGTGGAACTCAGGATCCCAATTGTCCACGTCCCCTCATGGACCGACCTGCTCCAGCTGTCGCTGCTGTTCAATCAGCTGTGTGTCCAGCTTGACTATGACCTCTTTGAGTCGGGTCCTCTCCTCGACCATGTCTCTCTGCTGTTGAGTCAGACGTTCTTGCAACACTGAGACACACACACACACATCACATCACAAATAGCTAACAGACTCGTATCTAACAAAAGGCAAGCACAGACAGGGTGCGAAATTAGCACCGGTCGACTGGCATTTGCCGGCATTTTTGTGGGAGGTCCGGAAAAATCCAACCCAATACCGGTCCCTGTGTCGGGCAGAAAGCCTTTTCAGTAAAATGAACAATCCGCCCTCACCCAAGATATGACACTTCAATGAAAGCTCCTTACCAGAAGCTAGAGAAGATGCAGGGCGTTTGAGTGGCATCATAGGGCTTAAATAATCATTAAAAACGCACTAAAAAACCGTGAGGTCACAATTCAAGCAATCATGTTGATGACATGTGCGGGTTTGCCGCTAATCCACGAGTATAATAACAATTTAACTGTAACTAACAAAGTTAACTGGCTTTGTAAAAGATAAAAAAAAAACTGATTGAAGCGACGCTGGACCAAGTCGCACTAATGTCAGCGATTATAAAGATGATTAAAAAAATTGGCGTCCAAAGAGGACTTTTCAGGACCAATGACTAGACCCACACTTTGAAAGTTAATGCACTACAGTACTTTAATGTGATTTAAAGCTAACTTTGTAGAACTAATAATTTGATTTAAAAAACAGAAATAATTTGATTATGTAGAATACTATCTCGAGACAACTTTGGTAATTACTTGGTTACTGATTTCTATGTTAAGTTTTGAGAACATAATTAGACTCGAGCTCTAGAGACTCAATCTAGTTCTTGCACATCTTTTTGTTTGCGCTGTTATTCTCTGTTCATTGAGTCTATAATTTGATCAGCAGAATAATAAATAAATAGTTGTATATCATAGAGAATTGTTTTACACGTATGTTTCTCATTCAGTCATAATAGCTATTGTCCACCAAACATATAGACAGGTCAACAAGTGAATGAAAAAAATACGAACAAATTATCACATAATTAATCATTGAAGAAAAACTGCCTGCCCCCCTGTCTGGTGGAAATGTTTTCTTAGTTTCATGCCCGAGCAGAGGTGTTCAGTGAAGCTGGAATCAACACACAAACATGAAATTTCTAATATGTGAATTGGAGCAATAGTTGGCATTTTAGACTCAGAAAGGAGGTGTGGTCTTATATATTTACATTTGATATGAGTATTGACATTGTCAGTACTTTAACTGTGAATGTATTTCTTGTGTGTTTGTGCTGTACCTCGCAATTGTTCATCTCTCTGTCGAGCTCCGAGCTCCAGACTCTGAGTTGTGTTTTCATGCGTACTCTCAATGCGAGAAGAGAGCTCACCTAACCTCAGAGAGAACTGATCCATCTGCTCGATAACCAATGTCAGGGACCTACAAACACACAAACACAACCATACAGAATTAACAAAGAAAATAATACTCTGTGCTGTAATAGGCATTATAAATGAAATGCACCGAGTCATTGATATATTAATTAAATATTTTAATCAGTTTTTGTGTCAGAACATTAGTCAGAGCTGGCTGTGTTAGCTCGCCAGTTACTACCACCTCAGAAAAGAAAAAGATTATACACAGGGATCCCTTGCTACTTCGTGCTTCAATTCATGCGGCCTCAGTGCATCGCAGTTTTTAAAAATAAATAAATATTCATCAAATTAAAAAAAGAAGGAAACTAAGGAAGAATAGGGGAAAAAGTTAAGCAAAAATGCCACAAAAACCCAAAACGAACACAAAACAAAAAACAACCCAAAATCTCCCATCAAAACTATTTATATTGTTGCATCTGTGTGAGAAATACCATCTGTATGTGTGTATCTATGTTTTATTTACATCTTATGCATTATTTTTAATGTTTAATTGTTATTATAAGCATTTCTATCATTGAAGATGTATTTACTGATATTATATACACATATACATGTACGTATATGTCGGTCATGGGGGGGGGGGTGATCCTACTTCGCGGATTTCGATGGTCGCGTGGGGAACTCAGTCCCAGTTAACCGTGGAAAGTGAGGGATCCCTGTATGTATGTGTGTGTATTTATATATATATATATATATATATATATATATATATATATATATACACACACACACACACACACACACACACACACACATACATACATACATACATACATACATACATACATATATATATATATACATACATACACACACACACACACACACACACACACACACGTCTTTCCTCATCTCCCACCATAGTCACAGGTAAGCCCAGCACCGTGCTTTTCCTCCCTATACCAGGGGTGTCCAACTGATGCCACAAAGGGCCATGTGGCTGCAGGTTTTTGTTTCAACCAAGCAGCAGCACACCTGACTTGGCTCATTTAATTAACGGATTTGAATCTTCAGGCAGTTGATTGGTCAATGATTAAGAAAAACTTTTTAATGTAGCCATGAGGGGGACACAAACAAGTGTCCGTCCTCACGCTGGTCCGAAGCCCGGATAAATGCAGAGGGTTGCGACAGGAAGGGCATCTGGCATGAAACATTTGCCAAAATACAGAATGCGAACCGTCAATACAAATTTCATACCAGATTGGTTGAGGCCCGAGTTAACAACGACCGCCATCAGTACTGTCAACCAACTGGGTGCTGGTGGAAATTGGACTACTGTTGGTCGAAGAAGGAGAGGTCGAAGAAGGAGAGGTGGGAGGTGCGTCTGCAGGCAGAGAGAGAGGAGGAAAGGCATGAGTCTAGGACCGAGAGTAGGGACTTTGAATGCAGTAACAATGACAGGAAAAGGTAGAGAGCTGGCTGACATAATGCAGAGGAGGAAGGTGGACATACTGTGTGTCCAGGAGACCAGGTGGAAAGGTAGCAAGGCTAGAAGCTTTGGAGCAGGGTTTAAGCTGTTTTTTTCATGGTGTGGATGGAAGAGAAATGGTGTAGGAGTCATCCTGAAGGACGGGTTTGTCAGGAATGTTCTAGAAGTGAAAAGAGTGTCAGAGTGATGAGTCTCAAGTTAGAAATTGAAGGTGGAGGTATGGAAGTGTCTAAGAGAGGTAGCAGTAGATTTTCTGACGAGAACATTCAACAAGGTCTTAGAGAGTGAGCAGATGCCGGAGGAATGGAGGAGAAGTGTGCTGGTGCCCATTTTAAAGAACAAAGGAGACATGCAGAGTTTTGGCAACTCCAGAGGGATAAAGTTGATGAGCCATACAATGAAGTTATGGGAAAGAATAGTGGAAGCTAGACTAAGAGCAGAGGTCAGCATTAGTGAACAACAGTTTGGTTTCATGCCAAGAAAGAGCACCACAGATGCAGTGTTTGCTTTGAGGATGTTAATAGAGAAGTACAGAGAAAGTCAGAGGGAGCTGCGTTGTGCCTTTGTGGATCTGGAGAAAGCATATGACAGGGTGCTGAGAGAGAAACTGTGGTATTGCATGAGGAAGTCTGGAGTGGCAGAGAAGTATGATAAAAGTGGTGCAGGACATGTATAAGAGATGTAAGACAGTGGTGAGGTGTGCTGTCGGTGTGACAGAAGAGTGCAAGGTGGAGGTGGGACTGCATCAAGGGTCAGCTCTGAGCCCCTTCTTGTTTGCTATGGTGATGGACAGGCTGACAGACGAGGTTAGACAAGATTCCCCATGGACTATGATGTTTGCAGATGACCTTGTTATCTGTAGTGAGACCAGAGAACAAGTGGAGGAAAATCCACCAGTAGGTCCTAAAAAATTAGCATATTGTGATAAAGTTCATTTTCTGTAATGCACTGATAAACATTAGACTTTCATATATTTTAGATTCATTACACACAACTGAAGTAGTTCAAGCCTTTTATTTTTTTAATATTGATAATTTTGGCAAAAAAGTAAAGATTTCTGCCGCTGTTTCTGGTTCAAAAGTGGCTTGACCTGGGGAATGCAGCACCTGTAGCCCATTTCCTGCACACGCCGGTCCCACAGACGTCCCACTGAGGTGCCTTGATACAGCACACTGGGAACAGCCTATTCGCTCAGATATTTCTTTCTGTGTCTTACCCTCTTGCTTGAGGGTGTTAATGATGGCCTTCTGGACAGCAGTCAGG